>LPNX011136775.1:58090-140676 GCA_001517045.1 Pseudotsuga menziesii | reverse complement strand
GATGGAGTAACTCAAACAACCCATCTCAACAATGTTTTGCATAGGCCTTCGCATATTCAAGGCTCATTGAATCTACCTAAATATATGTTTTATAAGAAAAACATGCACGAGAACAAGCACATGATCTATGTCGATTCATTCCCACGTCAACCACCACTAGAGCAGATGGTAAGTTGTCTCATATAACTATTCTCGCCTCTAGACCAATCAGAGAGGTCGCCTCCATATTTGATCGTGATGTAACAAGACTCTGTGGATGAGCCACCAAACAAGGTTTAGCCTTAGGCAACAATGGATCTTGAAAGGCTCATTCCTGTTCATTTGTCCTACCTTTTCCAATCCCATAAAATTTGGACGGAGCATCTGTGTAATTTGGATTCATGTTTAGCAAAAACTCTGCAAAAAAAATCTCGCAAAATAATGTGGTACTTCATCATTCCATGGAAATATACCATAGGATTCCAAGAACATATCATATAAATGGTGTGCAATCTCAAGGCGCTTGAAATATTGCACCTTTAACATCTTTCGCTCCGGTCCTTCTTTAAAATTAAACATTGAAATGGCATCTACTTTTGATACCATCTTCTCTACATAAACCCACTTGTTAGGACCCATCACCTAATCCTTCCACTTTCGCATCAAGTGAATAAAACAATATGTTGTTGGCCCAATACTTATATAGGCATTAATAAACTTACCTAAATATTCCGAAAGTATTTACAAACTTTGTCAGCTCTCATTTGGGAGTTCCAAGCTAGCAAGATCGTCCCTCAATTTGTTATGGTGGGATGTGAATTTTTCAAGGGTGACAGAAACAAGATCATTCTCCCAAGGAAGAGCATCGGTTATATTTGATAGATAAATGGTCGTTGGCTTACAACCATGTGCTTGTTCAAAAGTATCCCTTCTTCGACCTTGACCCTTTCATCGAGCATTTGCATGACCTTCCTCTTGGTCCCTTGTAGCATCCTCAGCATCTCTACCCATTGCATCATCACCCTCATTTTCTCCAAATGCATCACCCTCATTTCCTCCAAATGCATCATCAACCTCATCCTCTTTGAACACATCACCATAACCCTCAGTAGAACCACGATCCTCTACATTTACGCATGTGATCTTGTATAATTTAGTATATAAATACACAAGCCTATATATACACATGTGCAAATTAGTAATTTGTTTTAATCGATTATATATATATATGTAACATATTACCAATAAAATGTGGTTGGTCTATTGGCCATTCTCTAAAATGATGACCAAAAGAGGGAAAATGGTCACACGATGAATCAAACAATCGACCAAACACAGATGGTTTCCCACTCTCATGAGACAATCTATTATGTCGTCTCTCTACAAAGAAAAGTTCGAACATAACTTAGTAAAATCAATGAACAAGATTTAAAACAAATATAAATATGCATGCATACTCAAAATTTTGCATGTGCATAAATTTTAAACACATACCAATGTCTCGATATAATACTCTAGAATATCTAGATGTTTCAGACCATATTTGAGAGAAAACATTTGAAGGTGTTTCGGTAGACGTATGTGTGGTATTAGGCATCATTTTCTCAATATATTTCCTAGTACATATTTGACTCGAAGAATGAGTGAACACCTCGTCTCGATCCATCTCTACTATATCTCCTATAAACATCAAGAAAAGCATCAATAAACTATTGTAGTTTATCCAATGGAGACTGACGGTAAGATTGCTATGCAGTTTATCCCATAGAAAGTTTCTGATTACAAAAAAGACCAATTCAATATGCTTATAGTGTGCCCTTTTTCTAATGTGAATTTGTGGTGTTCCCACAGGTATCCCCCTTTATTTATCCCGAACATGTATCACTATTATTAAGCTAATTTCCATAGTGGTCATGTTTTACATAATCATGGTTAATAAAAATGATTTTGACCATGAGAGATTAGGGAAATTACAAGTATTTTAGGATTCATTAAATACTAAATCATTCTTATATGCAACCCTATGAAGGACAAAAATCCTCCTTTAAGTAGGATTGAAGGATCAAAATGCCTCCTTCACATGGGATTGACATATTTGGATTGCATTTTAAGGTTATACTGTTAACGTTTCTAGTAAGTGTCCATATTTTATTGATAATGTGAAGGAGCAAGTTTCCTTAAAATCTCCAAAAAAGAAATAAACATAGATTTGGTAATTGGAAACTAATTGATCATGCACACAAGATAAGAATTTATCTTATAATATTTGATTATTAAAGTAATATCTGCCTTCACATGCTTTTCCAACCAAATATATTATAATGTGATCCATGATATTTTCATTTTACTGATTTTTTTATAGGTTTTAGTCTCTCTTTTTAAGAGAGTAGAGGATAGGGCTCATATAACTTTAAAATAAGAAAAGAGTTTTCTTTAATAGTTTATGTGAAAGGTTTTTTTTGAAATCATCTGAAGTTATCAAGTCCTTTTCTTACTCTCTAACTTAACTACCAATCATGTGAAGACCGTGTTAGGAACTAATCTAAGTTATTTTCATCCATCCTCTCGAAAACCTATTTCTTAGTTTAATTTTTATTTGAACATTTGTTTGTTTGGAAATGTGACAAATAGATATTTCATATTCTATGTGCACTAAAAATCATAAGGTTTACTTTGTATCCTAGGTTTACATTTTATCCTTTGTCAAATCGTTTCGTAATCCTAGGTAGAGATTTTTCCATTAATTTGGAAAGAGCGAATGATAATAAAAATGTTGGGGAGAACATAATGTTTGTGAATCAAGTCGATTGTTTTATGTAGTTAGCACTTTTATAAAGCCATGGATTTTTTCTAATTAGGACAACTTTAGAATCAAAGCGAGAGATTTTTTCTAATCAGAAACTTCTCTTGTTGAATCCATAATTTCCTTTTATGTAGAACTATTTGAATAAGTGTACATCTGTCGGCATAAATATTGTTTAAGAAACTAAAAGAGTCAACTAAATTTCAAATATCAATGTTTATTTTATTGCTCCTTGCGAATTACCAACGTGTAGTCCAAGTTTTACTTTTGACTATAGCCACATCCAATTTTCTCCATCTGTTGTCCAACCATAATCAAAATTGATTTTGTTTTATTATTCCATATATTTAACCTAAATCATTTCCAAACTATAAACAATTAAAAAATAACTGACAAGTTTCCTAAGTAATGGCCATTGTCGGAACACTTGTTTTCCGTTCATAGGGTGATTATATTGGTAAATTAAATCTCACTTATTTACATTTAACAATTTGGGGTGGAATATATATATATGCTTAGTTGCATGGAACAACCTATTTACAGAGACAAAACTCAAAATTCCACAAGAATTCCATGAAGTTGTTTAGTTGTATCACAAAATTGGTGCATCATTGGTTGTATTGTAAAATTAAAATGCAAATTTTCACATAGTTCTCTAACATTTCCCAACTTTTTTCTAATTCGAAATTTTGTATAAACCAAAAATACAAGTTAGAAGATAAATATTTTTACAATAATCAATTCCAAAAGTACAACTAGGATGAATAGTTGTAGCATGAACCAAAACATAAGAAGCAATAAATTCAGGAGCTATGAGATAAAATTTGATGATCAATGCCAAATGCAAATGAATGATTGGAAAACTGAACATTTAAACTTCTGTCTAGGTGAAGGTGTACAATAGTGAAGTAGTATTTTTAATATGGTTACTGCAGACTGGAAATAATAAGCATTCAATATGAGGAGGTGGTTTTTAGTGTGGTTATTTCTCCCTTAATGTAATCTTCTCTTATCTTAAATATACTTTAATGTGCAAGGAAGTTGTTCCACACATGGAGTCATTTGAACCAAATTACCGAGAAGAAACATAGAAACTAATTGAATATATGATGCTTCTGAGGTTGATAAATTACCTTAGTATTTTCTAAAAAAAGCATGCAAAGCTACTATGTAAGGGGTATACTATCAACTTGCCATAATTTCTGAATATAGTGATTATAGTATCATACAATGGTAGCAGTAAGATAAAATATTAAAATGATTTTTATGTTCAATCTTCGAATGATAAACAATACTAATAGTCAAGCTATGGTTCACGAATATAACGTGGGGTTTTGCAATCTAACACCAAGTACTTAAGAAGACTACTTCTTTTATGGATACTTTAGGTGAGGTTCAAAAAGGGACCGTTAAATATGTAATAAGAAAAAATCAAGTTTCTTAGGCTATTAAGATTATTCATGCCACCTGGAATTTGAAAACTATACATGAAATTTCTATATCGAGTCTTGTTAACCAGAAGTTTAAATTGTCTACTCAGAGATGCCAATGAAGATAGAAACCAAATTGTTTTAATTCTAGAGGTGTGCCTTAGAAAATTCCATGAAAGCATAATTAAATTGTATACATTAGTAATTGGAAAAAAGATTTAGATGAAAAAATATATTGGAGGGTTGCATTTTCGCCTATAGTACTTGAACATTTTTCAAATGGTTCACTTCTCAGAGGAATGAATCTACTAGTTAGCCTTTACTAAAGCATGTCTTTTCTATTCAAGGTTGCTTTATTTTCAGATAGATAAACATGTGCAAGACCATATTAAACTTTAAATGTAAGTAAATTTGGAAATATCATAGTATTTTCCAATAGAAGCAGTCTCATGATTGACCTAGTTCCCTGAAGTAAGAAGAGCTAAAGAGGGAAACACATAATGAAGGTTTTTTTTAAAGATCGATTGATACATAGCAATAACAATTTAATTTTTAATTCTAGCATATTTAAGCTCAAGCTCAAGCTACCTTTCAAGAGTGTTAAACAAATAAAACCAATGCTTAGAAAGCAATTGTTTAGTTTATGGACAATTAATTCGGATATATTAGAAGATGTGTTGCAATTAGATCTTCCTAGGGGGATAAAAATAAAGCATATTTGTACAAAACATAATTGAGAACATAATTCCAAATTGCATATGAAGATTGAATCATCGATTCAACTTGAACACATGTTTGATCCAATATGGAAAGAATAAGACACAAAAGGATTAAGGCACGAAAAACAAATCTAAAGACCGAAACTAAGCCCATGATGATCAAAAGAGATAATTGAGTACTAAATAAAATAAGCTATAAATCCATAAATCCATAGTCGCAACGGAGTCCCGAAACCACTCACGGTGGATCAATCAGAAAAACCTAGCCCGTGATTTATAAAATAATCACATACAATTGAATTTGTTTTATATTATTTGAGTTAATAAAACATTATATTATTTGTTCTATGCAGACAATTGAATTTGTAGACCATGGGTAAGGATCCACTTACCTGTAAGGATCATTGACAGAGCTCCACCACCGGATACAATAGACCGAGGGCGCACGAGCAGGCAGTCGAGGGCGCACCAGTAAACCGACGGGGGTTGCTCAAGTGGTCAAGCAGAGAGGGTACACAAGCACTACCAGAGCACGAGCACCAAGGCGTCAAACATGGAAAACGAAAAAGCAAACAGAGCACAACAGCACCAGCAAAGCACGAGCATGAGCAGCAGAGCACGACCACGAGCACCACCAGAGCATGAGCACCATCACAAGCGGAGCACGATCACCATCATGAGTGGAGAACGAGCAGAGCACCACCAGCAGCAGTAGAGCACTAGCATCAGCACCAACAGAGCACGAGCACGAACACCAGCACCAACAGAGCACTAGCACCTGCACCAGCAAAGCACAAGAACCAGCATAGGGCGTTGAACTGGGAAAACGACGAACAGGAAAAACTACAAGCAGAGAGGGCTCACCAACACCAACACAGGGCATCGAACATGGTAAACGACGAACAAGGAAAACGACGAAATAATAAACAGTGTCGTTCTGTTAATACATATATAAACTTTGTTTGGTCAAACAACTTTTTGGTCAAACATGTGTTCGGCTGAAAACATATCTATCGGACGTTATTTTCCCATCCATCCATGCAAAGAGCGCATTACAAGGCACACCGTTAATTTTAACTTTCGGTTGAACAAGTTTTTCAGTCGAAATTTAGTTGCATGTTTTCGGCTAAAAACATAAATTACTTCGGCCGAAAGGTGTTGGAATACGGATTACAAAAATTGATTCTCACGGAATAGACACCGAGGTTCATGATTTCACCCATATGTTACATATAGTTTATTAAAAATACAAACTCTACAAATTTACGGTAGCGTTTTTTAGTTGTTGAATAATACATTGATATAGTTTTGAAGTGTGTTTTTTTTCCAAAATTGTTTCACATAATGATTAAATGTTTATGTGTTATTTGTTTGTTTATATTTTTTTTGCACATTCTTCTCTCATTAAAGAGAGTAAGAAATGTATTCCACACTTATGTTTCCTTTCATTATAATCACTAAATTACTAAGAAAGGATAATGTGTTTGAAGTTGTTATAAAAGAGGATAAATGATGCTAAGGAGTTCCCTTATGTTATTTATTCTTTTACAATTTATCAAGTATGTAAGAAATTACTTAATAAACAAACTTATAATAATGAAATCTGCAACCTAAACCCTTGGGTGCTTCTCTTTTAATATCTTCTAATACTTTATAAAGGATTTTGTTTTATTAATTAAGAATTATGGGTCTGTAAAGAGTACACATTCCATTCCCAAACCCTTGGTCACTTATCTGTAAAGATTTTTCGCTCATTTGTAAACGCTTTTCTATTTTATTAATTCAGAAGTAATAAATTTATCATTGGAATTGTTTAGATGTCGCGCGAACATACTCTCCTCGACAAGGGATTCTAAGGAAACCCCACTTCCATTTTGCACTCTCCTCAATGGAGGATGCTACGGAAACCCCCCTCCCAAGTGAAATGGAGGTAATATCCCTTGAGATTGCCTCTTAGGTTTGCTTGTAATTTCGAAACGGTTTGGAATTAATGAAAGCTTGAGTACTCGACCTATAATTTTATTCTATTCTCATGTATTGGTCATTGTTAATGAATGTTTCATCTCTTTTGTTCAGTCTAATCAAGTTAATTTCATGGAATTTTGTCATATTTTTTTGGCCTAATTTCATTGAGGTTAGTATGAATATGAGCGGTTGTCATCAACCCAAAAAATTCATAGACGTAAGACATTGCCTCTTAATAGGTTTGAACACATGCCTCATTTGGATTATTAGAGAATCTAAACTAAGGTTAAAATGATCTCTATACTTGAATACGCATTCATTCACTAGTATTTTCCCCGTCTAACACTAGTCTAGGATGTTCTTCAGGTGATACTTTCTTCTCTTATGAAAAGATAAAAAATGCTAGTGTATATAGACTACAATATACCTTTGTTGGCTCCTGCACAGAACTCTGGTCTGTAACTTTATGCCAGCACCAAGGGTGGTCAAATACATGCATGAAACCCTAAAATGTCTTGGGATGTTGGATGAAGGATAAATAATCCAATGGTTTGGAGGAAATTGTGGGTCAAAAGAGGCTGAGGTCGCCTTAGGCCAACTCTCCTCCACAAATTATGTGAACTATATGCTTGTGGGACAAAATAGATAGTGAATGTGGAATGCAAAGGATTTTTGGTGGGTTACTTCATCTTATGTTCATCTCTTCACAATAATCTTGGTCATTGGATGGGAAATCCAAATCCAATGATGTGGATGCTCCTGTAACAAGCTCCTCATGTAAAGAAATAAAATCCACATCCTTGAGCTAAGGACTAATACTATAGCTATTCTTTTTTTTGTGATCACTACCACAGTGCACATGACCTTTCTATTATGTAGGAAAGCAAACTTAGACCCCTTATTTTTCTTCCTTATACTCTATACCCTAAACTATTTCTACCTTTTTTGTCTTCGGCTCCATCTTCACTTTATTCCTCATACTCAATATCATTTTAGGATCCTTAGGCCCATCTCTATCGTCATCAACTCTAATAAAATCCATCAAGTTTCCAAGCTCTAAATACACTCCATGGTTTTCTATCTCAACCTCCATCGTATCCAATTGCTAGAATGCACTACAACAAAACCCTATGATTAGTGTCGAGCATGATTTTAAGGAACCATACTTATTTAAAAGTGTATAAATGTTGGTGAATATTACCAATTCTTAAAACACCAACTATAAAATGATTGGCGATATTTTTCAAAAAATATTTTAATTTCCAAGGATTTTATATCGTTTATATAATAATTTGGCGATTTTTAGGGGGAAAACATTTTACCCCATCAAAATTGGGCGAAACAGGGCTTCAAAAAATGCAAAATGGAAAATCTTTTTTGGGAGAAAAACATGGAAAAATAGTCCACTGGGATAAAATTCGCCCTAAAATTATCCCTGATTAGTGTCTCTTTTAGCTTCCTTTCTAGCATCCACTATCACTTTTAGTGTATTTTTCATCATTTTTTGGACAAAGTGGACACTTTTCCATGGGATGGCACTTTTAATGGCCTTATTTGCATCCCTTTTTAAAACATGGCACTATTTTGGATGCTAATTAGTGTTGCTAGGAAAAATGCACCTCTTGCGGAAAAGAGTTGTTCCTCTAGTCTGAATGGTTCAGATTTAGAACAAATGAGTTACAACAGAGTTGGAAGACTTCCCCTAGAACTTGTGGAAATCTGGAATGAGTCCCTTTGATGAAATGGTGTAGATATTTCCTATGGTGATAGCTCTTCATGGGTGTACCTGCATAATCACATGAAACTGGAAAACATGATCAAAAGCACCATAATATAATCCACAAATCTATGTCAGTGACTAAGGAATCCAATATTAAAATACATGATTATAACACAACATACTTTACAGGAAAGGAACCAACTTTGCATTAATAATAAAGAAGAAAGCTTACAACCTTCACCTTAGTGTCGTGATGCTCCTTCTCATGCCATTGGCCTTGTCCTCAAAAGCTCCAACTTGCTCCTCCTGTGCTCACCCTACTGATTTAGGCCAGAATGTCAATGCAACAGCATAACTTTGCTCCCCCTCAGCCATGGGGTATGAGCCTTCTTTTATAGGCCTTGGGAGGATAGGGATGGTTGAGTAAATGGTGGGTGAGGTGGATAGGAGATCCCAAAAGGATGGATATCCAGTCCAAGTGGTCCTCGGGAGTAGGGATGAGGGTGCCACGAAGCGTTCCTTCGAGAAGCTTCGTGGAATCCTCTCTTTTTCACTTTTTACCTCGAGCACTGCTTCTCCTACACTATGACAAAGCATTGACAGGGCCGAACTATGCCTTGAATAAGAGGAAAAAACGGCGGCATTGCCTACTGTCAAGAGATGGTAGGAGTTACTGAAGAAGTTAATGCCCCTTGCCTTAAGGGAAGAAGCGGTGCTGGACTTTTATATGCAAGATTGAAGTTTGGGCCAATATTTTCACTTCACAACTTGGGATTCAGGGAAATAACTGATGTTTGGGACCTAACGATGACTAGATTTATGTGTAACAGAATGCCCCCCAAAGCATGAGGCTAGAGGGATACAACAAGCGAGAGATTTGAAAGAGAAAGTTATCACTTCGAGGAAAGAATCAGCTTGATCGGAGATCATCATCAACCAGGAATCTCCAATACATCAATACTTTTGACTCATGAACAAATGTGTCCTCATTATGGCTGCAGACCAATACAAGGAAGATCCATGAGAGATATTAAAAAACATGGCTACTAGAATACAACTTAGATCCATGTGATAGAGGACTCAAACTTGGGACGTATCTACCAGACATACACTCTAAATCTATGTCAAATGAACACAAATTTGAGCACAGCCACTACCATACAAATGTGGATCCATGCTAGGACTTCATACAATATACTAAATCGCAACCTGGGGAAAGCAATGAGCGAAGTTCAACAGATACCTAGGGTCTTCATCTCGTCTTCCACAAAGTACGATTCTATCCATGTGATTACAATGATCTAATATCAAACATTGTAGAAACCACTTGATTTCCAGTCAATGATGTGAACCGCTAACAAGTGCGAGGGAGATCACCATTGATGTTAATGATTCCCAAGGTACCCTAGCACAATCTCCCAAGTGTGAATAGATGATTTGATGTCGAACACTCAGTCAATTCTATCGATCAAAGGTCAATGATGTGAACCTATATTGAGAGTGAAAGAATCTATCATTAAGGCATAAAGATCTCAAGGTACTAAACTTGTTTCTAAGACTAATTTCTGAATGATGAGATGATGTCGATAGGAATAGTCTCGTCAAGGAAAGGCCATGATGAATCCCACATCAATGACACGAAACTCAGAACACATTTCTGGAATGTTATAGATGATGTAACCATAGGACTGACTCAAAAGGTACTGACACAAAGGTTGTTTTGACTACCGAGGTAGACTTTCAACTTTCTTTTGAACATCGAGCGGCATGACAAAAGACTTGGCAGCATTGAATTAAACCAGATGGATACCGGGACATAATGTAGTGATGGTCAATTCATTCTTTGAAAGACTCAAACTAGCTACATGACTCATGAAAGTGGACCAACTTGGAAGCAAGTTGAATACCCAATTGACTGAATGAAATGAAAACAAGTGCCATGTTCAAAGGTGACTACAAAATTCCATTGTATTTGCAAAATGAATTAGTTCCCTCCCCTTAATTCCCCCATCATGATTGATGAGCGCCTCTTTTCATTTTTACAAGTTTAAAGAGGGTAAAAAACACTCGTTATAGCTCATCCGAAGACAAGTCCATTCTCATATGTTTCATGAACCTGAGAAAGGAGAGGTTCGTTCCCAAAAGAGGGTCTCTTAGTGTTTGGTTTAACGAGTCCATTGAAAGTTAACTCATATTCATTCCTCTTTAGAGATTCTAAACGAAAAATGGAAGCAGACTCCACAGGGTCCTTTTTCGTAATTAGTCAATCCGAACCGAAAAAGAGATAAACTAGCATCGGAAAAGACGACTCTTCAATTAATTTTATGAGCATGAAGAAGACAAGTTCGCTCGACAATATTTTTACATTTACAGAGTCCGAAAAGAGTTTAAAGAAGAATCCATTAGGGTTCTTTTCATGATGAACGGTTTTTTTTTACGATCATGAAAAGAATCGGAAAAGAGACTCAAAATTTTGATACCAGGTTTAGGGAGCATGATCAAAGTGTCGAAATGAACGCTCAAGGACCTTTTCCATTTTCTAGATGTACGAAAAAGTCAAAAAATGAACTTCCCCATAGACAATACTCTTCATTTTTATCCTTGCAAAACTTTTTAAAATCCCATTAGTTCCCCAAAATATTTTAAAAATGATTTTTATAAACTATATAAAGGGCATTTTAAATGAAAATGATTTAAAAATCATTAAAATAATACAAAACCCTAAAAATCCTTTACAAAAAACAAAGTAAATAGTAAAAACCAATTTCATTTGCCATTTACCAAGTCTTGGAGAGCATTTTGGGAGAATTGGTGTGTAGATTTCAGTTGGAGATTGTGAAGTCGTTATCCTTCCATTTTCTGAGCCGTCAGTTTCAAGTAAGATCTAGAAGCCTCCTCTTCATTTATATGGTTGTCATTTTCCATTTTTGTTGAGTTTTGGGGCTTTAGGGCCAAGCCTAAAAAACACATCCCGGGTACCACTTCTAGCCTTCACGGGAAGAGCGGTTCCCGATAGGAACCGCGCTCTTTTAGGTCTGCGCAGGAGGTGGCACCACTTTGTCCTAAGGGTATAGGCATGGTGCCGGATGTGGTTCCCAAAAAATAGATGCCTTAGTCAAAATAAAAATTTCTAATCATTTTTAAAAGTTGGATATGATTCTAAATGCCTCATTAATTGTTTTTGACAGATCATTTGCTCAAAATTGGTGACTTGGAAAGAGAGGCAACATGATGATGACGATACCCATGCTGCAAGAGATGTGGCTTCCATATCTTCTCTATGAGGCTGTGGCCTCTTAAAATTATTCCACTTTCCTAGCATGCTATCGCATGTGCGATTACTAGAGTACATCCTGCGGATGTGGAATCCATAACAGCGGTATTTTGAGGTGGGACCCCATATTGTTACTGTGGAGGTGGAAGAAATTTATTTTCTGACTGGTCAATCTAGATGAGGAGCACATATCTCTTTGAATGGCTCCCAAGGTGGGGACATTACCACATAGGAACTTATTATTCGCCATTGCTATCCAGGAACAAAGATGTCGGGTAAGAATATCTCAATAAAGGTTGTGAGGGACCTACCTCTTCGGACCATTTTATTCACTATGTAGAGGGTGGCTAGGAGCCAAGGGCCCCACCAAGAATCCCAGGAACATATGTTGTATTCCTTGGAGGCCATGGCACCCACAGTTTTCAACTCGGCCGAGGCATTATTTCCTATGTTCAAATATTAGTTGACGAAGTGTCGGCAAGGAGAGCTCAAACAGTTTGGGTATAGGACCATCTTAGAATGCTTCTTCTTTGAGAGGGTACATCTCTTGAGACCCCAGGTGGTATTTACCGAGCTTATCACTCGAGACCCTTGCATGTTGTAGTGGGTGGAGATCATGGCCTTCACTGGAGGTGGTGGGGCCAAGGTCAAATTCGAGGCTCCCTTCTTCTGTTGGTTGAACAATCAAATCCTGATGATTGAGGACTATGCTTATGCAGGGACCAACTTTCGAGGGGATCCTAATCTACCACTACCACCTGGTGCTCAGTGGGGTGATATCAGTAAGAATCAATATTCCAAATGTTGATTAAGTTTTTATATTTTTATGTTTTATGAATTTTATGGATGATAACGAGACCTAATGTTTGCATGCATATATTGGTGATGCACAACCTGGGGGGTCCTCCCCAATGGACAGGTGAGCAGGAGCTCAATTTTTCCATAGAGGTGACAATGAGCTCACCGAGCTGGAGGAGAACCTAGATCGGTTGACTTTGGATATCCCATATGCTACGATAGATGACCTCCCTAGGAGGTTTCATAGACATACTGCAGGAGTGTCGGGCCGCTTCAGTCACTTGCTACGTAGGGTAGAAAGGGCCATTATGTGCTACCACGAGCATCATTAGGGTGGTCTGCATGATGTATCACTGAAAGTTGGCTAGCTTCATGAAATTTGTATCATTTTTTATACCTAAAACCCAAAGTGCNTTTATATATATATATATATATATATATATATATATATATATATACAGACTAAGTTCCGGTGTTTATATGTGCTTCAAATGGATAAATTATATTTACATGAGTTTTATATGTCTTCTACAGTTTATTTTATTTTACAATGGACCGTGTTTTATTTTTAAAAGTTATGAACAGGAAATATACCAGTCTAGAATGTAATTTGCTAATGAATCAGCAATCATATTATCAGACCTAGGGATATGCCTATAAGTGATGAAATTGAGTGGCCTCTCTAACAGACACACTCTTCAAAAAAGATGAAGAAGTGTAGGGTTCCTAATGGTATAAACGTGGTTTAGAAGACAAACCACTAGTTGAGAATCCATAAATACTACCAAATCATGAATGTCCCAAGATGCAGCCTCGATCAGTAAACCCATCAATACCTGATACTCGGTGATTTTGTTGGTAGTCGGACCAATACAGACCACTCCTAAACTAACTAAGTCATGAGCTGGGGAATACAACACCCAAGCCACTGAAGCAAGTTTCAAGTTATGACGAAATGCACCATCAGCAAAACCATAGAAAGCCATCCAATCTGCATAACCAAAACATGGTATAAACAGTATGGACATCAAAACTCAAAACCATATTCAAAATACCAAAATACAATGAAATTAAAATATACATATATACAAGGTACCATACATAAATGTCTTAAGCATAGTACCTCTTCAGGTACAACCCATTGTGAGGTTACCCAAAGGGTACCCCGTCATACTCTACAAGCTCATAAGCCCCTTTCTCTAAGACCTTACTCACGACAAAGGGACCATACCACATAGATTCAAACTTTCCCTTCCCTAGTTTATCATGTCTCTGATCATAAGTCAGGACTAGGTCACCTTCATTGAAAAAACGAAGTTGAACAGACTTGTCATACTATTCCTTGACATGTTTTTTGTGTGCCTCGTTAGCCAAGGCAGCATCTCTCCTACTTTCATCAAGGTTGGTCAAGTACAAAAATATCTCTTCCTCGGCGGAAGTGTTTGGGAGACGTTCTACTACAAGTTTAAGTGACGGGATTTGACATTCGATAGAGAGGACAGCTTCTAATCCATAGACCAATTGAAAGGGTGTGAAACCAGTTGTTGTTTTTATTGAAGTCCTATATGCCCAAAGTGCGGAGAAGACAGTCAAGTGCCAGTTGGATTTGTGATTTCCAACCATCCTACGCAGCATATTTTTCAAAACCTTGTTAATGGCCTCGAATTGATCATGGCAAAAACCCAGCTTAGCACTTAACTCAGCCATCATATGATTCTAGACATGAGATCTGTGGTTAGTGACTATATCTTGCGAGACTCCAAACCTAGTTATCACATGGTTGAATAAAAAGAGGGCGACACTCTTACCATCCTCTGCATATGTAGGCATTGCCTCAGCCCATTTTGTGAAATAATCCACGGCTACAATGATGTAACCATGCCCCACGACTGAGGTAGTCTTACAATGCATAAAATCAATACCCCACTTGGAAAAAGCACCAACTTCAATGACGAGGTGTAAAGGAGCAGGGTGGGTGTGCTTTTTCGGATAAAAGTGTTAACAAGGTGGGCATTTCTTAACCGCTTCATGACAATCTTTAAATATTAAAGGCTAAAAATACCCAGTGTGAAGGATTTTATGGGTTGTAGCCATCCTAGAAATATGACCACCACATGCTCTAGATTGGCATTCGTTCCGAACCTATTCAGCCTCTTCATGTGTAAGGCATTGCTGAAGGATGGAATCGATACCACGTCGGTATAATGTATCATTCTAAAATGAGACAATACTTTGTGTGGTGACGGATACGAAGATGATCATCACGGGATATGGTGGGCTGAAATATCTAAGGTCGGAGATAGATAATCAAATCTCCATACCATGGATCAGTTGTGCTTATCAAGAACAAAAATTCATCCGGAAATGGATCGTTGGGCTCAGTTTCTGTGAAAGCACAGGGAAGGTCACACATCAACTCCGTGAAAACCAAGGATTTTTTTGAAGTAGCCTTGGAGAACTCAAGATCAAATTCATGTAAGATAACAATCCAACGGTAATACTTGCCCCCAAGCACCTGACGAGTCAGAATGTAGTACATGGGGTTTTGATCTGTGACTATAGTTGTAGTACAAATTAGAATGTAATGACAAAAAAATTGTATAGCAATGACCGTGGCCAGAGATAACTTATCCACACATGAGTAACAGGTTTTGGATTCAATCATACTCTTACTCAGGTAATATATCACGTGCTCTTAGACGTTGGATTTTCCTGCACTATAACCATTCCAATGGGGGTAGTGGAGGCAGCAACGTATAGTAGAAATTATTTTGAATAATCTGGGGGGTGCAACACTGGTGAATGGGTTAGAGCATGTTTCAGATTATCGAAAGCTCATTGGGCCTAGTCATCCCAGAAGAAAGGAGTGTCCTTCTTCAGGAGATGCATATAACCATGCATTTTTTTTGCAAAGTTGCACACAAAACAACGAAGAAATTTTTCCTTCCCTTGCAAACTTTGGAGATCAATGATGTTTGTGGGGCAGGTAAGGTTAGGATAGCAGCAATTTTCAAAGGATCAATCTGGATGCCATCTTTGGAAACCACGAAGCTAAGAAGACATCCAGTCTCAACACAAAAGGCACATTTGTGTAGATTCAGTTGAAAATTATAATGATGACACCTAAGGAAAATGTCCCTAAGGTTCCCTGGATGGTCCTCCCGTTGTTGTGAATGAGCAGGGAGATCGTCAAGGTATGGCTCCATGATTTTCTTGATATCGTGAAAGAAATAGGACATGGCTCATTGGAATGTAGCTCTGACATTTTTTAGGCCAAAAGGTAACTTCCGATATGCAAAGGTCCCCCAGGGAAAAATGAATGTCGTTTTATGCTAATCGGTAGGAAGAATCTCTATCTGATTGTAGCTAGAAAATCCATCCATGAAAGAAAAGATGACGCTCCCAGAACATTTATCGATAATCTGATCGATGCGTGGAGTAGGGAAATTGTCCTTAGGACAAGCCTTATTCAAGTCTCAAAAATTAATACAGACTCTAATAGTTCCCTGCTTCTTAGCCACATGGACTATATTAGATACCCATTTCATCAGGGGTATGGGATAAATAAACCCCACCTTCAGAATTTTTTCCACTTCAGCTTTAATAGCCACAGCCTTTCTAGGATGGACTTGATGTATTTTTTGTTGGATAGGTTTTGTCGTGGGATAGGTTATAATATCGTGTACAACAATTGATGGATCAATCCCAGGCATATCCTCGTACGTCCAGGAAAAAATATCACAGAATTCTTTGAAAAGGGATCTATAACTTCCAGTTTCATCAGTCGAGCAGTTTTGGCCTACATGAACGTGCTCAACAATTTCAGGCTTGACTGATATGTAAATCGGGGTTGTCTTAGTGATGTTTCAAAGATTTCTTTCAGAATCTATGTCTTGCAACAATACAAGCATTTGTGGATCACTAACAATATCAGTACTAATAAGAGATACAAGGTCAAAATCTACTGAACTAGCATTAGGAAGAAAACAAGATCGATGATGATGATCTTCCCATAAGGGTTCATCCGTACTCATGATCTCCATGATGGACTCATATGAAAGAAAATTCTAGGAGATATAGTCTAGAGTAGGGAGAGATGGTCCTAGCAAGTAGGGAAGGTGGTAAGGATCCAAAGCCATTAGATTAAGATCATCAGAATGGATATCGGAAGTAGATTGCACAACATCATAAAGTGATTCATAGGGCCAAGAGAGGATGACTCAACAACTTCTTTACCTTTAGGAATATAGCCAGTCATGGAAATCATGTTCATGGTCACCACTTCCGTATTAGGAGGGGATGAGGGAAACACTCCATGAGGGATGAATCCTTTAGCATACCTACCCCAATCGACTAATAAGGAGGAGGGGACTAACCTAGCATATGGATTTTATAGGAGTAGAAACATTCGGTGAACAGAATTCAAGTTGATCAATAGTTACAATATTCCCCAAATGAGGAAACTAGAGAGTTTGAAAGACTATCGAAGTGGTGGCAGTCATAGCATAGAACCAGTTTCTCCCCAATAGAATATTGTAATCCAAGGAGGCATCAACTACTTCCACCTGAATGGAAACAGTCTTTCCCCCAAGCTCGATTGAAAGGGCTGGTAACATACCATGAGGATAAAAACCTCGTCCATCCAAATCTTTTAAGGTCATAGGTGACTTTGTAAGTTTAGGACAACCAATGCCTCTCCAACAGGATACAGACAAAACTGAGGTTGACGCTCCCTCATCTAGAACGGTCCTATGGACCTTTCTCCCAACTACTCTAGTGGCAATTTGAAATGAGAGTTGGTGGGGTAATATGGATTTATAGTTCTCCACATTGAAATGGATTAGGTTGGTTTTATCTGGGTCTAATTCCCCCAAAGCTGTTAACAGGTTTTTACACTGTGTTGGACAACTTTGGAGTATCTCAAGGGTAGACATCGCACAAGGTGCATGATCGAAATCTTCAACAACATTATAGAACTGTGCGGCTCAGGCATTGGGATTAAAAATATCCTTCCTAAGGGTAACATTAGGTGGTCATAAAATCAAATCGAGATTAGATCTCTCAATGGTGAGAGGGCCATTAAACAAAGATGGAGGGGAACTAGTGGAAGGGAATTTCTCGAAAGAAGGATTTCGTCCTTCTTCTCTATTGGCTTGTCGTATGAATGACTCCAGTATTTAAATTGATGGTATATGAGGACATCATTTTGATTTCTTCTGCATAACTACAGGTCCCTTGATTAGACATGTGATCTATCAATTGTTGTTGATATGGGAAGGGATCAGTAAGCACCGCTAGTGCAGGGTTACTCTTCAAAAATTTACTAATATCTTCATGACGAGGGGACTCCTTCGTGAAGTGATCACCACCACATAACAAGAAAGGATACTTGGCCTTTCTTTTTCCTTTATTATCATTCTCTGTGTCTGTATCTTTGTGATTCTCCTGTTGGTTTTTAGGTTTTTTATTTTTTCCTTTACCTTTTTTCTTATTATTGTCAGGTGTTTGTGTAATTTAGATTGCATTCACCTCAAAGGAAACCATAGGAGCAGAAGGAGTAGTAGCACAATCATTTTGTTGCTTGGCAGGATTAGATGTTTACAAAGGTTGGATTGAACTAACAACCCCATCAACAGGATTTTCTGTAGGTGGCTTGGTAGGGTCCTTACTATGACGAGGAGCTTGAGGGATTAGGTCATACAGATTTTTGGATTGGGAATATACCAATTCCAGATACTGAGCACGACTGATATCCTACTCTTTAGTAACAGCAACACCCATAGCCACATCTTGGGAAATGGGAGGAAACACGAATTTCATGGACCTTTTAGCTAATAGTTGGTCCAGGATGGGATCTTTAATGAGCAATCTCTGCCTTCTCCACTCATGAATATGGTCTGATATATGTGTGGAAGTGTTTTGACGAAGTGAAGTTAAAAGGTCCGTACTTGTTTCATAATGAATGGGTCGCCAAAAGTGTGTGAGAAAAACAGTCACCAATGCGCTAAAGTCCACACATGAATGTTTTGTAAGTTCAATGTACCATTTCGTGGTCATACTGGTCAAAGTGCATTGGAAGAGTCTCAAACGAATAGACCCATCCATCAAGGAGTTCGAATAAAACCACAAATGGAATGTCATGACATGATTTTTGGGATCATCTCCATACTGCCCATCCAACTTCGGAATGTCTGATGGTAACTTGACTGGAATAGCAGGACATTAAGGGTTGTGTTGAATGGGATCATTAATCAACTTGGACAGATCGGGAAAGTACAAATTTTCCAAGAAAGGAAGGTGTCGATTAGGTTCGATGTATTGGTAGTATTGATATGGCATGTGCATACCAGTAGGACCATAAGTTAACTGAAACACTGGTTGTTGGGTTGGTCGATAGGAAGATGATCCTCCCAAAGGGGGTGGACCTCTAGGAGGAGGGCCACCTGGAGGTGATGGGCCTTCGGGTGGTGGTGGTGGACCTCCAGGTGGTGGTTCCCTAGAAGGTGGACCTCCGAGTGGTGGTAGACCTCCAGGTGGTGGTCCCCCAGGTGGTGGAACTCCAGGTGGTGGTCCCCCGGGTGGTGGTCCCCCAAGTGGTGGAACTCCAGGTGGTGGTCCCCTGGGTGGTGGTCCTCCTGATGGTGGTCCTCCGGGTGGGGGTCCTCCATAAGGTGGACCTCCTCCAGATGGGCCTCCGCCAAGAGGGCCTCCACCAGGTGGGCCTCCAAAGGGTGAGACACCATAAGGTGGCCCCCCAAAACCTCCAACAGTATGAATAGGTATTCCTCCCATGGTTGGCATGTGACCAATTTGATTGTCCCTACGGCATAAACATGTTTCTAGGGTAAGGGATTCCAGGATACATAGTTCCTGTAGACATAGGTATATAGTTCATATTTCCTACAGGTAGTTGATTCCCTAGGTAACCATAACCCCAAGAAGGTTGGTTGACTACAGGTTGTGCCCCTGCGGGTTGGTCTGATCTTGACAGAGGGTTTACCATGTTGGTGTTGGAGGGAGGAACAACAACTATGGGTTGTCCTATAGTAGAGGTCTGTCTGGCACTAGCAGAAACTCTACTAACTGATGATGTAACTCGCGTTGGGGGTTGACCCTCGGCGTTACAATATACTGATGCCATTTGAGTTGAGGATTTACCCCCAGCTATAGAGGATATGGGAGGAATATAAATAGACCTAGGATGTGAAAATATAGGATTAGGGTTGTAGGTTTCACCTGTATTATGAGGAGTCACACCATGAACTGGAAGATCATCAATAGGAGCCAAAGTCTTGGCAAGTGAATGATATTCAAAAGGCCACGGATCCGAAAGATAGGATAAAATATCCAACATAGGTGTGATAAATTTGAACCACAGGAAAATCTAGGAGCATTAGTGGAACTCACAAATCAAATTTGGTGCAAAACTGGCAAAACCCATCTATTGAAAGACAAATTACACACACATTGTGAATTGGAACAAGATAAATTTGGAGTCTGGAATGTCTAACCATGAAACATGTTATTATCAGGTATATAATACAACATAGGAGTTTTGTGAGGCTTTGGAATCCATTTATGAGCATACAAGTCAAAATTTCCAAATTGGCATCAAACCCCCCTAGGTGGGCCAATCAAGCCCCAAATTATCCCAAACAGCCACGAATTTCTGACTAGACATGGCTGAAATGATGTGTATCAATTATTACACCTTGGACAGCATGGATGTGAAAATATGGGTGGTTTAGAGTCTCAATGCAGCATTTAATGCACCAAATCAAGCCAAAATCCCACTCTGGCACTCCATGTCAACCTGGTTGTCCACATTCAATGAATGGGAGTGCACTAGAAATGATGAAGGAACACATGCAGCTGGTTTACTGAGTTGGAATTCTCATGTGGGTGTGAAATCCCCAATTTCACTAGGCATTTGTCCAACTAAGCCCCCCTAGTCCACCACATAGTGTATTAAAGTTGAAAAAGCAATAAAATTGACTAAGTAGTGTAATTAGGGACTAATGAGTTGGATTAGTGTTCTAACAACCTCCCTTAATCCAACAACTAAGTACATCTCACAAAATTATGGAGGCCTTGGCAACAATGGCTCAAGTCACCTCATATACATAATTCAGAAATTACAATTTATTTGTCCATATAAGCCGAGGAAAAGAAGGAACACCTCATGGGACAAAACCTTCCCTCAAGAATGGACATGGGACTGGACCATTAATAAATAACAGAAAATTACCATCCTTCACTCACCCCAAGAAAATATCTTAGGTAGGTGAAGGTCTTCTCTGTGAAATCCTTGGTAAAAATATCAGCAGTTTGTTCGGTGGATGGGCAATACTGCAATGAGATCACCCTGTCATGCAATAAGCCCTGAATGTAATGCATGTGTATCTCAATATGTTTTGTCCTATGTCTCTGTATTATTACTAGATCAGCATATATTTTGATGGAACTTTGATTGTCCACCCAAATGTTGGTTGGAGAATCAATTATGACACCGAATTCTTGGAGAATTCCCTCCAACCAAACACATTGTGTAGCAGCATTGACTGCTGCCCTGTACTCGAACTCTGCTGATGAAAGTGAAAATATTTGTTGTTTATTACTTGAATAGAAAATGGGACCTTCAGAAAACATAAAGACAAAACCTGAATTTGACTTCCTGTCAGTGGGATCTCCAGCCCAATCTAAATCAGAAAATTCAAATAGTTGAAGTGAGGAACTAGTTGTGTAGTGCACCCCAAAATTCTTGGTTCCCTGGACATACTGCAGAATTATTTTTTCTGCTATCCAATTGATCTCATGTGGCTGGTACATATGTACTTCTACAACACTTATAGCATAAGACAAATCAGGTCTTGTGTGATTGAGATAGAGCAAGCTTCCCACTAGTTTCCTGTAGAGTGTAATATCCACCAATGGAGAATTGCCAAATTCATGCATTTTAATACCAGAAAGAAAGGGAGACTTGGATACCTTACACTCAGCCATACTAAACTTCTTTATCAGGTATGAAGCATATTTTTGTTGACTCAGCTTGGTTCCTCTTTCATTTTTCTCAATTTCCAAGCCCAAAAATTGCCTTAGCAATCCTAGGTCGGTCATGGCAAATTCACTATGCAAAGATGACTTGATTTGGCCAATTAAATTGGTGTAGCTACCTGTAATGAGGAGATAATCAACATAAATAAAAATTACCTGCAAAATACCATCATATTTCTGCAAATACACATTAGGGTCTGATTTGCATCTAGTGAAACCAATTGAGAGCAAAAAGGCATCCATTTTTGCATACCAAGCCCTGGGTGCTTGCTTGAGTCCGTACAAAGATTTCTTCAACCTACATACCAATTAAGGATCCTCTTGGAAAACTTTATGCTGATGAATATATATTTCTTCATGTATCTCACCATGTAAGAAATCACTCTTAACATCCATGTGGTGAACTTCCCAACCTTTACTAGCTGCCAGCTAGAACTAGTCTAATTGAGTCCGTCTTTGCAACCGGTGCAAATATCTCTATGTAATCAACACCATGGACCTGAGAATAGCCCTTAGCAACTAATATTTCCTTATGTTTCATATCAGAACCATCAGAAGCAATTTTTGTCCGGAAAACCCATTTTCATTGAACAAGCGTCCTCTTGGGAGGAAGGGGAACCAATTCCCATGTATTGTTCTCTTAGAGGGACTAAAATTCATCTTCCATTGCTGATTTCCATATAGGTTCATTACAATATTTTTGATATTTCTAAGGATTATACCCAAATAGAATATAACATTGCTCAGCAAGAGCACTATCACTTGCAAAGGAATCTCTACTAGTTTGTGATCTAGTCTTCCTAGGCTCATTGGGATTCCCTGCCAATTCCCCGGCTGCTTGTACAATGTTTTCAGCCCACTTGGGCCTAGATGGTGAGTCATATACAGAAATATCATGTTCATCAAAATTTGTATCAGGAATATCATAAAAATCAGAGCATGTATTATCACTTACATCTTCGAATGGTTGAGGAGAGGAGAATTCCCCCGGTGCAAGCTCGAAATCTAGAATTGGTTCTTCTTCAAATTTAACACTTCTCTCAACAAATTTCTTGCAAGCGGAGGTGTCAAAGATCTTGTAACCTTTGGTTTCTTCACCATACCCAACCATCATTCACTCCTTACTTTGNGCCCATGCTCTAGTCCCGAAAATTCTGAAATTTGAGACATTTGGATTTTGACCAAACCATGCCTCGTAAGGTGTCATTCCTTTTACTGATTTGTGAAAGGATTTTTTTTGTATGTGATCAGAACAACTAATGGCTTCATCCCATATCTTGGGACTTAGATCCCTTGCTTCTATCATGCAAGTGGCCATCTCCTTGAGTGACCTATTCTTCCTCTCAACCACACCATTTTGTTGTGGAGTGTAGGGAGTTGAGTGTTGCATTTGGATGCCACCCTCCTCACAAAGTTTTTATAGGTTCTTGTTCACATACTCCTTCCCATTATCAGTCCTAAGGACCTTAATATTATTCCCACTCTTATTTTCTACCAATGCCTTCCAAATATTCAAGTGTTCAAACACCTCAAACTTCAGTTTAAGGAAGTACACCCAACAAAATCGAGAGTAATCATCTATGAGTGTAAGCAAATGCCTTGATACACCATATGATGGAGTGGGAAATGCACCAATAAAGTCTAAATGCATTAGCCCAAGTGGTTGAATTTCTCTCCTTGCTTTCCCCTTCTCATATCTTTGCTCAGGATGCTTCCCAACTACGCACCCAATGCATGCTCCATTTGATGATCTGATTTGTGGAAGACCTTCCACCATCTCATCTCTGTGTAGTGCTTGCAAGTACTTGTAGTTCATGTGACCAAACCTCTCATGCCATAGATTCGAAACCTCATTGGCATGTGAGAGAAGTGCTTGGTCATTTGAAGTGGGGAGGAAGCTAGAGAGCTTGTACATCCTCTCATGGTGATCTACATACCCAATTGCAATGACTTGGTCTGTTGAGATCTCTGTAATCTCTACCATGTCTGGAATGAAGGTCACTCTATTTGCCTCTCCTATATGGGTCATCTAATAGACTGATAGAAAATTTGATGCAAGGTCTGGTACATAAAATACATCACTATCCATGCTCTAAATCAATCCTCCCATTCCCCTTGGTCTGGAGTTCTGAAACATCCCCCATTCGAACTATTGGGCCAGCATTCGAACTCATGGAGGAGAAGAGCTCTCTCTTGGACACCATGTTCCTAGAAGCACCTAAATAAATGACAAAAGATGAATAGTTAGAAATACCTGCCACTAAAGCAGGACATTTCTCCTTGCTTTCATTTGAACTAGAGTTGCCATCCTTCTTCTTTGCGATGTCAAGGACTGGAATGTTGTTCCTCTCCAGCAGTTTCGGCATGGTGTCAATGGTATTTTTAATGCATGAGCTCTCTAGATGCCATCCCTTGTGGAAATATGTGCATTTGTCCTTCTCCTTTCCCTTCTTTTCCTTCTCCTTTGAAAGATTCAAACTTGCATCACTGGATTTGGGTTTTTCTAGGTTTTTCTTCTTCTCTGGCAACTTCGAATTATTGGACTTGGGATTTCCCTTTGAGGAATTCGAAAATCCCACTACTAGTGCTTGATCCTTGGTCTTGATGGTTCCCATTTGGACAAGCTTGTCTTTCTCCTGAGTGAGTGACTCCATGAAGTTTTCTAGACTGGGCATTTTCCAATTTCGAAGTGTTAACTTGACGAAGTGGAATGTACTCACAAAAACTGAGAACTGTGGCCCCAAATTCAAAAGTATAGACAATATCAGTTGATCCTCTTTATTTTCATTCCCACACTGCTTCAACTGCAACACCAGTGACTTAAACTTGGTGAAGAAGTCCTGGATTGTGTCATGGTGCACTGTGCTCAAGCTGATAAGCTCATTCTCAAGCTAATGACCACGTAGTTCATAAGTTTTCCCAAATAATTTCTCTAGTTTTACCCAGACCTCATTGAGTGTTGTCAAATTGTCAATGTGGAATAATATCTCTCTTGATATTATCAGGAATAGTAATCCAAATGCCTCATCTAATCTGTTGAAGTACTTGGCTTTCTCAACTACAGAATTTGGTTCCACCTCAGTGCCCATGGTAACTCTGTAAATCCCTTTGGCTCTCAGTTGAATCACCATATATTCCTTCCAATAAAATAAATTGAATGTTTCTAGAATGATGTGAGTATCCTCCATTTCTTATTTCACTGTTGATGAATAAATTGCCGGATGTTCTGCAAAACACAATTCGATTTTATCTGGAACTCCACTAAAAATGCATTTCAAATCACTCTGAATTGATATACAACTCAAAAATATCTAATAGGATATAATATTATGTGATAAATTCAAACCACTAGATAATCTAGGAGTGTTAGTGGAACTCACCAATCGAATTTGGTGCAAAACTGGCAAAAAACCATCAATTGAAAGACAAATTACACACACAATGTGAATTGGAACAAGATAATTTTGGACTGTATAACCATGAAACGTGTTATTATCAGGTATATAATACAACATAGGAGTTTCATGAGGCTTTGGAAGCCATTTGTGAGCATACAATTCAAAATTGCTAAATTGGCATCAAACCCCCCTAGGTGGGCCAATCAAGCCCCAAATCAGCCCAAACAGCCACGAATTGCCGAATGGATGTGGCTTAAGTGATGTGTGTCAATTATTACACCTTAAACAGCATGAGTGTGGAAATATGGGTGGTTTAGAGTCTCAATGCAACATTTAATGCACCAAATCAAGCCAAAATTGGCCAAAATCCCACTCTAGCGCTCCAAGTCAACCTAGTTGTCCACATTCAATGAATGGGAGTGCCCCGTAAATGATGAGGGTGCACATGTGGCTGGTTTACTGAGCTGGAATTCTCATGTGGGTGTGAAATCCACAATTTGACTAGGCATTTATCCAACTAAGCCCCCCTAGTCCACCACATAGTGTATTAAAGCTTAAAAAGAAATAAAATTGACTAAGTAGTGTAATCTGGTACTAATGAGTTGGATTAATATTCTAAAAATAGGTTCTTTATGAGGTACATGTGAGGGAATAATTCTTTCCACTCTCTCTTGACAATTGTGAGCGTGATCAAGAGATACTTGGATCCTTCTATGCTCATCCTCACCTGGTGAAGGATTATCAAACAAAGGTCTAGTAACACCAAATTTGGAAAGTGCTTGACCCATAGAGGTTCTCCAAAAAGGATCATTAGCATCATATTTTGTTTCAACAGGACTATCAGTATCACCTTCCCTCGAGGATTGAAAGGAAGTGTCAACCATAGGAGGTTGTTGGACCAAGGGATTAATGTAAGCAGTGAATTGTTCTCCCCTTTACACAACTATGATTCCTTCCACATGGGATTCAGTTGTAGCTCCTTGATCTGTGGCTTCTATTGGGCTCTCCCCTGTAACAAGAGGAAATTCAGGAGGTAAGCCCTGGATTCTTCTGGATCATCTCAACTGAAAATCAGCCAGATTGTACAGTCACTAAAACCTAACCTTGGGTTTCAAAACAAGAAAAAATCACAGAAAAGTTCTCCTACACAAACTACAGGCCACAAGCAAACTTAAGTGATAAGAGAGGTTGATACAAGCCGGTTCCTCACTAGGATTGTCAAGTTTTTGCAACTCACTATATACCGCAGGGTCCAACAGTAAAACGCGGTGAGGAGGGTCAACCATCGCTCACCTGAATACCCGAATACCTAGACAGAATGTGCATATTAATCTCCCCAAGTGTTGTTCTCATTGTATTGCACCAACAACACTGCCAAAAGGGATTTTCTCAGATGGTCTCAGGAATCCTAAAAGGGCCTCCCGATATACGCAAGGTACGTGGGTGTTCAAATCCGTGGTAGTGTTGTTTAATGCACAACCATTCACAAGGTGCCTTCAGATATACAATCAAGTATGTGAAGTACCTTTCGATATACCTCAAGGGTACGTGAAAGGTCGTTCTATATACCAACTGTACATGGAAGAACCGCGCAAGTCCAAGGTTGCAGTGCAGGAAATAAATGACAGCTCCTACGGTTTACAACGCCGAAACACGTCTCTAACCTATCACTCAAGTTACTAAGATTTTTAACCTATATCTATCATTAATTTTAAGTTGAACGGTTAGGTAAATGCATGGAGTTATGACAGAAAATTAAACTCATGCAATTATGATATGCAAATTTTTTCACTTTACCATTCAAAGAATGCCTATTTACGATAAGGAGAGAGTGTTTTCTTTTTCAAATTCATCTCAAAACCAAAACTTTCCCAAACAGTCTAACTAAACAAATATTTCCAAGAATACAAACAAGCAACACACTTATAATTTAATCTTTGAAAGCAAGCAAATAGGGTGAGATCTCTTTTCCTAAAAAGAAGGACAAAAATACTCAAAGGCGCACTAAGTACTTTTTCAATTTTCTTCAAAAATGGAAAGATCTAACTTAAAACTATGATATTTTTTCTTGTGATGAGACAAAAGTGTAAAAAAAAAAGAATATCGAGATCTGAAAGCTTATGAGGCTAGTCAGGAACCCAATACTTCGTTCTTTAAGCAAATTTATAATCAAATCTCAACAAAAAAAATTCTTTTAAAAGCAAAAAGAAGTCTTTCATAAACTAACGAAGAATGAAAGCCAAAAACCAAAAAGAAAGTCTTCTTTTTCAGCTTTACCAAACAACAAAAAGAGATCTAACTGAACTAAGCTTCCAAGCACTCCTTTTGAAAATGAAAACCAAGCATACAAGCAATCAAACTGATGAGCGTAACCTAGCTTTTTGAATTCAGCAAAACAAGCATTTACTGCATCTAGACTTTGAATCTAACTACTCAGATCTCTGACAAGACGCCCAAACACACAAAACTAAAAGCAAAAATCAAACCAAATTGTGAAATGACAAGCCTGCATAAGGCCTACCTGGTACCACATGAGGATAGTGCATGACAGAGTGGTTCTGGCTCAGTACCGCTTCCTTATTAAAGAGCACAGGCGGTGGCACCGCTTCCTGATAACTGCGCACAGACGGTGGCACCGTGTATTCCCAACTGTGCATGTGCGGTGTCCTGTAGAAGTAAAAAAATAAAAGAATGGAGAAAAAAACAAAGTTAGCTACTATAATAATGGCATTAAAATCATGAATTGGCATGAATATGAAGTATAGAAGGTAATAATGACTCAAATCTGAACATATCTGATAATACCAAACCAATATCTCACTAAACAATCTAGTAGATATGATCCATGAAAGATTGGAGCTTAGATTTCGAACAAGAGTTTGAATACCAAGGTAGATCAGATGTGCTGAAAGCTCATCCCCAGTAGAGTCGCCAGATTTGACGTTGCTAGGAAAAATGCACCTCTTGTGGACAAGATTTGTTCCTCTAGTTTGAATGGTTCAGATCTAGAACAAATGAGTTATAACGGAGTTGGAAGACTTCCCCTAGAAGTTGTGGAGATCTAGAATGGGTCCCTTTGATGAAGTGGTGTAATTGTTTCCTATGGTGATATCTCTTCACGGACGTACCTGCATAATCACATGAAATCGGAAACAAGATCAAAAGCACCAGAATATAATCCACAAATATATGTCAGTGACTAAGGAATCCAATAGTAAAATACATGATTATAACACAACATACTTTATGAGAAAGGAACCAACTTTGCATTAATAATAAAGAAGAAAGATTACAACCTTCGCCTCGGTGTCCTGATGATCCTTCTCATGCCAATGTCTTGTCCCAAAAATATCCACTTTCTCCTCCTATGCTCACCCTACTGATTTACGCCAGAATGTCAATGCAATAGGATAACTTTGCTCCCCCTCAACCATGGGATATAGGCCTGCTTTTATAGGCCTTGGGAGGATAGGGAAGGTTGAGTAAATGGTGGCTGAGGTGGATAGGAGATCCCAAAAGGATGGATCTCGAGTCCGAGTGGTCCTCAAGAGTAGGGATGAGGGTGCCACGAATCCTTCCTTTGAGAAGCTTCGTTGAATCCTCTCTTTTTCACTTTTTAACTCGGGCACCGCTTCTCTTGCACTATGCACTACGCCTTGAACACTTATAGGAAAAAGTGGTGGCATCACCTACTGTCAAGACATGGTAGGTGTTACTGAAGAAGGTAACGCCCCTTGCCTTAAGGGCAGAAGCGGTGTTGGACTTTTATATTCAAGATTGAAGTCTGGGCTAGTATTTTCACTTCATAACTTGGGATTCAGGGAAATAACCGATGTTTGGGATCTCATCACATGATGATGATGAGATTTACGTGTAACAATTAGCATCCCACTTAAATTCCCAATTGGCGTCCCAACTAGCATTCCAATTAGCGCCCTTTTTAAAAGTTGGCGTTATTTTGGACGATAATTAGCATCTCAATTAACGTCCCAATTAGCATCCCAATTAGCATCACAATATCGCCCCAATTAGCATCCCAATTAATGACCCAATTAGCGTCCAAAAAAGCATCCCATATGACGCCCAGAATAGCCTAAAAAAAACGTCCTTAATAGCATAGCACTATATATTGATCCAGGGTTAGTGACAGGAATTGTGCCATGAATTTCGACAAGAAAAACATCCAACATAGCACCAAGTATAGAGCAAGGAATTGTTCCTAGAAAACATCCAACATAGTGTTGGGTATAGATACAAGTATAACTCCTAGAATAATGCCAGAAAATTTGAAAGGAACCACATTAGGAATTGCACTAGGTTTAGAGCTAGGAATTTTGTTCGAAAAACGTCAGACATAACTTCCAATATATCGATGTCAATTTCAATGATTCATGTGATAGTACTTTTGGATCTTGATTTATCATAATGGCACCTAAATGATCGTAATCATGGCACTTTTGGATCTTGATTAATCCTAATGAGGGGTAAATTACCTTAATGTCACCTAAATTGCTCTAATGACATTTGAGTGTCCCCAACAACATTTGATAGACCCTATTGGAATCTAATTGGAATTGGTAAATATTTAGACCCTTAATTTAAATCTTGGTTCATAAAAACCATCCTTAGTTTTACAAATCTTGATATGGCCACCATATTCCTCTTGCAGGTTAAAATTTTCCTATAAAGGGCTTATTTGATAACTAAGGCCCTACACTACAAAGTGTACCAACACAAGCAACTCATAATATAAAATAGAATAATTCAATATTGTGCCTAAAAGGACTTCAAGTGTAATGTAATGAGTTTGTTTTGTTGCAACAATATGTTTCCCAAGCATGCCAATAGACATCCACCTTGACTCTAAAGGATTTTTAAATATCATGTAAGACAACTTAGAGAAGTCACAACTCTTCACTTGATATCTTTATATGCTTTATGTTGTGCTATGTCTCACCTCATTTGTTATCACATTACTTTTATTTACTTAGAACACCTAAGGAACTTTCATTCTATTGGATTGAGCACATAGATCTGTGGACCAACACACAACTCACAAGATAGATCCTACAATTTACTCAGCAATTGAAGAATGAAACAGTGCAAAAATGGCTTGCAACTGTGAATGCTTTCATTAATCAAAAGTAATTAGATAATTAATTACAATGAAGTACAATGGCTAAATAACCTCGTGCAATTCAAATCCATGTGAGGAAATTTGAATTGATTGGACTCTACTTGACTGAATGGCTAACTGACCTTGTCTAAATCATTATCGGAGTTCATCAAAGTTCAAAATCCAAACTCAAGTGTCTAATTCAGTGTTGACTATTCTAAATGACTGAGGAAGGTGAGTAAATGTGCCTCACCTACATGCAACCATGCAATCCTAGCGCTAACTGAGTATAACTTAATTTAAGGAACTAGAACTGAATGTAACTGACTCCTAACTGAACTTGACTAGTCACCAACTGAACTCAACTGATGTAGGTTGGTATCGGCACTCCCAGTGGCTCCTAATTTGTAGGGATTGATCTAGGAGGCTCCTAAACTGATGCATGCAAGTGCAATCAGTGGCAGTCTGCCTCAATTAGTGTTCCCCACACTTTAGTAGCTGGTACATGTGCCCCAATTAGGCCAAGTGGACCCAATGGTGCTAGTGACTAAAAATAGACCGAAAGGACTCCAGATTTAGACATACTCCTGATTTAGACATAATTGACCAAATTGGACAAGGGAAAATTATAATCCTAACACATCGAATACATTATATATCAATATTAACTACACCCATTAAACTCAAAATCATCGAGGTTGGACAATTACATATGAAAATCCATGTCAACCCTCAATTTGACCATTAAACAAATCACATAAATTCCTCCTTATTGAGCACATGACCATGTGAGATTCCTTCGATAGTCGTGTTCCATGTAATAATGTGATTTATGTAATTCTACATCTCATTGAATGGAAGGTTTTCTCGAGAGCTTGGTTGGTGAAGAAAACCCCATACCATACAAACCTTCTCATTGAATTGCAATAATAAGGTTATCCTTGAGTTGAATGTGAACGGGTGGGTGAGGCATGGGTTGAGATTTGATCCAAAGCTCCACTTCCCTCCATTCTATCTCCATGAAAATATATAATGAAGTCCTCCTTTTATTTCCATAATATTTCTTGTGTTGATGTTACATCGTTAAGGTTATGTTTATAATGCTATGCCAAATTTTGAGAACCCTCTTGCTTCCATTCACCATTCTTGAGTTTTTGGGGCATCTTGATGCCCAATTTTCCTCTCGAAGTGTTCATTGTATAATGGGAGGTTTGTCTAGGTTTATGCTACATTAGCCAAGATTGAAAAGTCCCTTGTGCCAATATTTAATTTTTGCTTACATAAGTGGTCATGATAACCATTTCTTCCTCTTATTAGTCCATTTTATAGGGGGAGGCATTGTGGGATTGCTTCCAAATCAAATAGAGGCTAGTGGAGGAAACAAAGAACCCTCTCTCGCATAGAGGTTGGAGACAACATATGCCCCAACCTTCTTTTTTTGTTGGAGGGCCCATACTTCTTGGCATTGATTATGTAAGATAGTGAAATCTAGGATTTAATCATGTGGAAGAGCCTAATCCTAGATCTTCTTTGTGATCTTTGGTTGGTATTGAGTGGATTGAGCCCTTAGACATCCTCTTAGGCATCTTACGGATTTTACTTTATTGAGGCTTAGGATTTTTCCCAATGTTTATTTTGATTTGAAACACCTAGCAATACCAAGTGGTTAACAACATGGTCCCGTGGAAACATCTTGTTTCAACCACAACTTGATCATAAGGGAAAGCGAAGAATTTATATGATTAGCATGACAGTACCCTTCAAACCACATCTCCTCAATGAGACGAACTTCACAAACATTATATGCTTTTACTCACTTTAGGGGTGTGCACATATTCCTCTCCGTTAATCTATATTATAGGAGAATAATTCAATGTCAATGAATATGTTTAATTATTATGTTTATTTTTGTAAATTTGTGCATTTGATAATGATTCTTTATATCACAAAAAAATCCACAGAGCAATTCACATTTTAGTTATGGTCATTCAATATTTAGTTAGATCATAATTTAAAAATTAATTTATTATTACAAATGTTATATTAACAACATTAAAAATCTAAAACACTAACACAATATAAATTTATTTTAACATTATTTATACAATTACCAATATACTATAAGATTTAATTATACTAGTAATTAGGTCACGACACTTCCAAGGGATAATTGATTTATTGGTTAACCTCTATTAAGATACTTAGTATTCATGTAACAAAATCAATTACTTTATTTTTTTAAACCTTAAATTAAAGAATATTTAACTTGATTTTATTAATTTCATTTAATTTAAGAGGTAACTGCCAAGCAACTTTGATACTAATTACATTGAAATTTTACTTAAGCATAGGGGAATATAGGAAATCGAATTGATATTTTATAATTCATAAAAGGATGGAAAGAAGTTATGTATTTATTTGAATAGATATTTTATAATTCATAAAATGATTGGAAGAAGTTATGTATTTTTTTGAGTTGAGATTATAAATTTTAAATTTTATAAAAATGATGAAAAATAACTATTTTTTTTGTAATGACATGAAAAATTCCATGTCTTGGGTTTTTGGATTGATAAATTAGTGAAAGTAAGAGTAACTATTTGATATAAGAATTTGCATTTTATAAAAACTAAAAAAAAATATTTGTTTAAATTTAATTTATAAAAAAAGAGAAATTTTGAAAATCATAGTATATTAGATTTGTGTGAATTTTTATTTAGAAATCAAAATAAGATAATGTAAGTGAAAAACCTTTTTTATTTTTAGTAATTAATAATTTTAAAATTAAATCTGAATAGAATGGTGGTGGGTGTTATTGATGAAAAAAGTTAAATCTTTTCAAAGAATAATAGATTTTTTATTTGGAATATGATTATTTAAAAGGAGAATTTTATTTTGAGATTTTTTTAATAGGAAAACCTAATAAAAGTGCAAGTCCTTTGGGTTGGACCTTTCGTAAATAGATTAGCAATTGAAGTCTACTCGGCTGAAAATTAGAGTTTAGTCTATTGTAATGAAAGGTTTACCTTTGAGTTTTGTTTGCTTCAAATTTGTCGTGACACAAGATTGCATATGAGTTAAAAATTAGGGTTAATTAATATTTTAAGCTAAATACTTGTGTGTATTGGTTCTATAAAAGAGACTATAGCATGCTGAGGTTGTCATCACAATTTGTGTAGTTGTGTCTAATAAATAGTTACCTCTCTAAGCTACTCACGAATTTGAACCTCCATGTTAATACAAGCTTAATCACCTCACTTGTGGATAAACCACAAAGTTATAGCAATTTTCATTCAAATAAATTTAGAGCTGTAATAAGTTGTAAAGTTATAACAATTGTCATTCAAATAAATTTAAGTTGTAATAAGTTGTAAAGAAGAAGAAAAAATTTATCTAAAATTGATTGATCACAGTGTAAAAGTTTAGGATGTAATCCCTCCCTTAAATTTATGACAAATTATATGCATCGCCCATAATGTTTTTGGGTGATAGTGAGATGCAGTTTGTTTAATGATAATGTGTGTACATAACAAAAACATCCATGTATATTGGACATTGACAAATTATTAAGGGTGACTAACTTATTGTGAACCGTCATTGGGAAGCTACCTTTCTTAGAGTACAACACCATTAAAAAAATTAGTCCCAAGGCATTGTTAAGACAATTATTTTAAAGGAAGAGAAAATGTGAGACGAGGAAATGATAAAAAGGGAGATAGAGCAACCCTAAGGAGGAAAAAAAATTGGAAGCAAGTGCTATTGAGGATTTTTGTGATTTAGGGAACTTTCCCTTGAGGGTTGTGTCATGTCTAGAAAATAAACCACCAAAATGTGTATGACATTGCACAAAAAAAAATGTTATTTCTAATGATCAAGGATATTTTCAATCATAGAATCTAATTATGTCTTTATCAAAATTTCACAATATGGATATTTAAGGAATAAAATGTGTTTTACTTTATTATACTGATTATTTTAACTAGAAATAAGGTAAGAACTATATTAAATTAGCACAATTGCAAAAAGAAAATGTTAACATTGAATAAGTTGAATCTATTTTTTTCATTAAAATCAACATTCAAATTTATTAATTAAAATTAAATTTACTAGTTTTTTCCCTCCAAACATTATTTTGCACCATTTTGAGACAATTGCTAGTTATAACATCATTATTAAAAGGTTATTGTTTCATAAAACATTGTTAGGACTAAAGGTTATTGTTTCATAAAACTTTGTTACGCCTACCAAATAAAATTTCGAAACATAATAAATAAATAGTTAGTTGAAAGGGAAAAGGATGAAATAGAATTAAAAAAAAATAGTTGAAAAGAAAAATTATGAAATGAAATTCCCAAAAAAAAATGAAAAAGAAAAATATAAAATGAAATTCCAACTATGAGTGGGAAAACATAGTTCTTGGCGCTTCTATCTCTGTAAGATAACATAGTTTTTGGTGTTGTCAATTGAAGGAGGCTGTGAGGTGAGTTAATGGTGTTGTCCATTGCAGGAGGATGCGAGGTGTGTTAATGGTGTTGTCCTTTGCAGGAGGCTGTGAGGTACGTTAAACTTATTTTGAATTGAATAAATTGCTCATCTTTGAGTAGGTTTTCAGAAGTCATGATTAGATATGGTTTGTACAAAATTGGGGGAGAATCTGATGTTTTATCACATAGAGACTTGATACCATAGTTTTAGTGGAAGCACATGCATGACTCATCAGAATTTGGAAATAGAATGGATGTTGCGGACTTTGGATTTATTGCTTATGGATTCACATTTGGGAAAAATGGTTGATGTGGATCATCTGCACCTGTTTTTTCTTTGCCTTGTCTCTGTCTCTACTCCATCTCTTTCTAAGTATTTATTTTAACTAGAAAGGTTGTTGGGTGAGATGATGCTAGTGGTTATGGGTGAGCTGTTGGAACCACACAATTAATTGGTAAAGTACTACCCTCCCATAGGCTCCATGTAATAAAATTAGTATACAGGGTATGTATCTCGATATATAACTATCTTGGGTAAGGCCAAATTCATTTCAACTTTGATTGCTTTGACTCATAACCCGTTAAGGGACCTATTTAATAACCTTATCCAATTCAAGTGCCAATGGTCCGGATTCAGATCAATAGACATTTTGTCGAGTCTCATGGGTTTATAAAAAACCAGAAACAAGTCCTCTCCTAGCTTACCTTCGCCTAGTTTCATCATGACAGCAGGATTTCAACATAGATGAGAAAGACATAAGCCACTATGTATGGTGTATTTAAAAGCGCGATGTCATGGATTCCCCATATGGCTAAAGCGTCTATTCTTTAGAGGGACTATTAGATGTCGGATCAGAGCTGTAGGGTTTTTTATGATTGTGAGTCACAGTTTAAGATCTTCAATCGGCCACACTACTACACCACACTTTCAATGGGCCACAATACTACACCACACTAACACATAGTTTTACATTGTCATTGGTGTGAGAAAGGAGTAAAGCCATGTGAATTGGTATGTGCATGTAGAAGGAGCAGACAATGGTCGAAGAAATTTGGTTGAATATTGATGCTTCCAGAAGAATCATCACTACTCATGGAGAAGAGGGATGCGCTCCCCCCATGTAGAACTGCATGCGGCTAAGGAAATCGGTGCTAGAGAAAATTCTGCCATTGCTTGAGATTTAGAGAGATTCGAACCCATGCACTGGCCAAGGAACATGAGAGGCCATCGTCAAAGTCATGATCGTTCTGGTAAAGAATTACCTAGAGGAATAAATACCTGATAAGTAACCTTTGTTTATAGCATGGTTCATAGCTCTGAAAGGCAGACGAGTTGGTGTCAAGGTGAATAGATGGAGTTGAAGTTGGCACTTAGAAGTTATGTGTTGTAGGAGCAATCCAAAAGAGAGGGTGTCCCAGATCAATTAGTTTTGTGGAAGAATTCTGCGTAGTTGTTTTTTTTTTATCCCTGTTGAAGAGATTGTTTCCATATCTACCCAAAGAAAACAACAAAGATGCAGTTGCTACCTTGTGTGTGTAGTATTGAGGAGTATGAAGCTGATTTTCATACAAACATGGGTATTATTGTAAAATATCTTCAACCTATATTGAATTCATAGACAACTCCCATTGGTGGGAGCTCAACCAAGTATAATTACCTTATCTTGTGATATTCCAAATTTGTGCATTGTTCAGATTGGCATTAATGAAGATAATGGCATGCCATGACTGCCATAATTAAAGACGTAAGAAATGTATGGAATGGATACTTGGAGTTTTATCTCTTCAAAATACATGGAAGGTCATGGTTTCTTGCATGAATAGTGTACTCATTTGGTGACTCTCAGCTTATCCATATTAGTCCTTCTAGTGAAAGGTAATGTTGATGTAATTGTAACTTCGGAATGTATTCATCCGTATTTCTTATGTATTGTAAACCGATGTTCATTCCGGGATGTATTGTGATGTAATTGAGTCATGTCATACCCCGATGTTTATTCGAGGAAGTTTCTATAATGAGAAATTCATGTCAAGTCATTGTGGGTAACCCTTCTATTGGTTAAGGGTTAAAGTCCCCATAGTTGTGGGGCCCTTGGGTTATTAGACTATCCGAGTGAATTCGACCCTAGGTGAGTCATTATAAGTCAGGGCAATAGTCCCCACCATTGTGTTACCCTCCTATTGGTCAGAGGAGGCAAAGTCCCCACAAGTGGTGGGGCACTAGGGTTATTAGACACTCCTAGAGATGTCGGCTCTAGTAAGTAATTGTTAAGTGAGGCCGACATGTTGGAGTGCACTTCAAGTGAATGAAAGAATATAAATAGAGAGTGAACCTCTCTATTTATCTCACTTGCAACACTCACACTCACTCAATTGGGGCGCATGAGTGAGAGGAGAAGCTCTCTCAATGTGAGAGAGAGAGACTGCTATTGTAGGGAGTGCATCTTACTGTTTTGGGGTCTTACCATTTTTGTGTTGATTCTATCTCTGAGGAAGTTGCGGGGTTTTCTCCTTTATGGTTTCCCTGAGGAAAAGTCTTTGTGTCTCTTGTCTCTTGTGATGTGATTATGTTTTATTATTGTGCTTGTTATTCTCTCAGTGAAAAGATCCTAAGATCATAATGCTAGCTTATATGATGAAAAACTAACATGGTATCAGAGCTAACCTGAGAAGAAGACATTGTGCAGTTGTAGAAGCTATGGCATATTACTTTTTGGGTCTCTCTCCACAATCCATCAGCAAAATTATGCTAGGATGACTCTCCATTGAAGGGCGCATCTTTCTATCGAAGCGGAATTTGATTTCGAGCATTTTCAGTTTTTCGATGCGGAAATTATAGCTTTCTACAGAAGAGGAATTTTTGAGTGAGCTCAACATAGGATTGTTCTCCTCATAAAAACCGAAGTTTAGAGACCTGGATCAAGAAATTTGGTTGGGTGAAACTCCGATAAATTCAAACCCTAGTTTGACCTCGAGCTAGGAAAAACCCTAAATACTAAAACTGCTAAGTTTTGGTACATTCGCTATATTCCAAGGTTGGAAAAGTCTCAGAAGCTGAAAATTGCAGGGGCAAAATATAAACTCCTGATGTACACTGTGTCCAAAATTCAGTGTTATATTCACTATATTCTGGGAGATATGATCCCTCTAAGTTAGGGTTCCAGCCTCTTCCATAATTCATCCCTAAACAGGACACCTGGGGAGAATTGAAATATCTTGGGCTACAGAGGTCCAAATGGAATTCCTAAAGATGTTACAGAAAGGTCACGGACTGTAATTTCGGTGTTATGAATATCAGACTCAGAAGATTAACCAGTGAGACGTGGAATTCCGTACAACTTTACTGTTCTGAACAGTCTTGTAACAGGTCACCTTGGGAAAAAAGGATCATAAATACCGCTTGGTGAAACCAATTCTGATGGAACCTATGGTGTTGGATCAGGGTCATGCGAGGTTACCTTAGCACGAAATTACAGATGTAGAGGAGTAGTACTTGCAGAGATATCATAGAAACAGTAACAAGAATTTCTGCAGAAGAAATTAGAAAATTAGGGCTTCCTGTTCCGGGAGCTTCCCTCCATTGTTTTCAGAAAAGGAGTACATTGGACAGCTCCATTTGAAGAGATCTATCTGTCTATCCAATCAGATATGAAAGATTCCAAGTTTTTAAAATTAGGGTTTCTGTGACAAACCCTAGATCAGCCATCTCTGAAACCAGAACGGACACCTAAAATCGGTAAGATCTAATCCTTTGCTATTTTCATTCGAGGTTCTCATTTCAAAGTGATCTATCACATCAGCTTGATGATAAGCTTGGTGAAGTTGAAAACTTCCAATAATGGAAGTATATGATCTCTCTGAAGAAAATGAATTGGACACCTACATGAGTAGAGAGGTTCTAGTTCCAGAGGGAGATGAGGCTAGAAGCCTTACACAAGAAGAACTTGGTCAAGGCCAAGAACATCATTGTTGATTCAGTCACGAATCAACTTGTACTACAAGTGTCTTCCTTAAAGACACCAAATATGTTTGATTCTTTGACCAAGCTATTTGAAGGGAAGAACAAAAATCAGAATATGACCTTGAGAAACCAGTTCAAGAATGTGAAGATCCAAAATGCAGAGACCATGCAGTCATAAAAGTCTCTCAAATCAAGAACAACTTGAAGCAGTAAAAGAAGAAGTGAAAAATGTAGAAGTGGTGATGGCCACCTTGAATGGCCTCCCAGGATCATGGGATTCATTCATGTGAGAAATGTGTGCCAGAAGGAAGTGATTACTTTCAGCAGACTCCGAGAAGAAGAAGAAGCTCGATTCATAAGAAGAGAAGGGAAGATGGAAGAAACTGAAGATCAAGCTCTCACCATACAAAGAAGATACCTCAAGCGATGAGGAATACAAAGGACTCAAGTCTTGAAGAACCTCTTATCCACCTTAGCATTTGGATAAGAAACGATGCTATTAGGAATGAATAAGATGATGAAGCTGAAGACTCAAGGAGTATACCCACGAAACAAATAAAGATAAGTATTCAATTGTCATTTCATGATATTATTTTGCTATGCATTTTTTTATATTCAGTTGATGTATTATGCATGATAGGATGTTTGTATTAACGACGGTATACTACTAATATGCATGTGATGGGTAAGTAGCTCATGGTGCTATACAACTCTCCATTGCTACTTATCTAGAATGAAACCTCTTTGCTAACATATTGGATTAGTGCACAATCTCAATGTTGTCCTTGTAGAGATGGAAGGCATCTAGAAAGTTTCCGTGAGATATGGATGGTTGTTTTATTGGCTAAAATAGTTGCATGATCATATAGTTATGCATAAGAATTTTTCATTATGAATATACCTTATGAAATGTTTCTAACCATACAACTGCATTTGACTTGTAGGAAAGATCGCATACATAATCACCTACAAGCAAAGAAGAATGAAGACTTGTTCCGAAGAACAAGTGATGACAGTTCAAAGACAAAGAATAATATGACGAGTGCAGTGACATCATTGATGCAGAACCTTCCAGCCACCAAGAAGAAAGGGAAGACCAGTTCAAGAAGAATGATGTCAGGGTGCAGTATCGAGAACCTGAAGAGAAGTTCATAGTTCCATCATGTAGTAGATGAAAAAATCGTGGGATACAAAGCAAGATTTTTAGCACAAGGATTCTCATGAAAAGAAGGCATAGACTACGAAGAAACATTTACAGCTACTGGAAGTGAAGTCACATGACATGCATAATAATGTGTGCAAATGAAAGAAGGCCGTGTACAAGTTCAGAAGACACTCATGGGATAACACATACATGATGAGCTTGATGAATATCTTAACCATTGCTACAAGGTTGATAAAGGATGACAAGCTCACAGATGGATGTGAGAAGAAATTTTTTTTTAAAGTTCAAAATAGAGGATCTTGGTATCCAATGATCCTAGATGGATTCTACTTGTCACTCTAGTACAGAATGTTCCAGTGCATAGAGTATGGAAGACAGAGGGAGTATGATGCTCCACTTCAGAGGAAGTGACTGCAGAAGATCCTGAGGTTCGACATGGTACGACAGGATGGATAAATTACTGATAACTCTAGGCTTTACTGAGAGTAAAGCAGATTCCAACCTTTGCTTCAAGGTTGAAGACGGAATACTAGTGATGCTCCTGTTATGTGTCGATGCACTATTTTCTAGGCATGGAGGTGTGGAAAAGGGAAGTATGCAGTAGAGATCCTGAATAGGTTCAGGATGACAGACTGCATGACCATAGCTATGGCATCAAACATGAAGCTATTGAGTGATGCTTCATCAGAGACGATTGATGCTACGATGTATTGTCAGATGATTGGGTCCTTGATGTACCTGAGACCATATATTTTCTTTGCTGTGAACACATTGAGACATGTTCACCTGATGGTTGCAAAGCTTGCAGGGGTACTATTGATTATGGGCTCAAGTACGATGTGAACCAAAAGATTAACCTGGAGGGTTATGTTGATTCAGATTGGGCAAGGAGTGCCATCGATAGGAAGAACACTTCATAGTGTTGCTTCAGTATGGGATCAGGTGTGATCTCTTGGTTTAGTAGGAAGCAATCATGTGTGGCACTGAGTACAGCTGAAGCAGAGTAGGTGAGCTCCTACACAGATATAAGGGCTACCACCTTTCTGATGAGTAGGTTAGATGTGAGTGCTGGCCATTCTGATGTGACTATACGATTAGGTCCTATATGATTAGATATAAGGGCTACCGCCTTTTTGACAAGGGTGTAGGATTTGGATCCTACCAGGTCAGATGTGAGTGCTAGCCATTCTGACTGATAGGTCAGATATAAGGGCTACCGAAGACCTACCTGATGGCTAGGCCTACAACCAGCATGAAAGAAGGATGGCTCTGTAGAATTTCCTATGACGAGAAGAATCATGAGATAGCACACACATGATGATGACCAAATGAGATCCAGATCGAGCTATGATCCAGATCCAGTTATGATGACTCCGAGAGATCTAGATCGAGTGATGATCCAGATCTAGCAGTGATGATCCAGATCCAGTCCAGTGATGATGATCCAGATCGAGCGATCATCCAGATCTAGTGATTTTGATCCAGATCAAGTGATGATACAGATCTAGTGATGATGTCCAGTGATGATCCAGTTCAAGTGATGATCCATATCCAGTGATGATCCAGATCGAGAGATGATGATCTAGATCGAGTGATGATCTAGATCCAGATGAAGATGATGAGAAGTTGATGATGATTCAGATGATATAGAGAAGAAGACTTGTGCTAATAAATTGTGTCGAGAGAATACCTTCCTAGTTAAGAGGGAGTGTTGATGTAATTGTAACTTCGGAATGTATTCATTCGTATTTCTTATGTATTGTAACCCGATGTTCATTCCCAAATGTATTGTGATGTAATTGAGTCATGTCATACCCCGATGTTTATTTCGGGAAGTTTCTATAATGAGAAAGTCATGTCAATTCATTGTGGGTAACCCTCCTATTGGTCAAGGTTTAAATTCCCCATAGTTGCGGGGCCCTTCGGTTATTACACTATCTGAGTGAAGTTGACCCTAGGTGAGTCATTGTAAGTCGGGGCAATAGTCCCCACCATTGTTTTACCCTCCTATTGGTCAGAGGAGGCAAAGTCCCCACAAGTGGTGGGGCACTAGGGTTATTAGACACTCCTAGAGATGTCGACTCTAGTAAGTAATTGTTAAGTGAGGCCGACATGTTGGAGTGCACTTCAAGTGAACGGAAGAATATAAATAGAGAGTGAGCCTCTCTATTTATCTCACTTGAAACACTCACACTCACTCAATTGTGGCACATGAGTGAGAGGAGAAGCTCTCTCAATGTGAGAGAGAGAGAGAGAGAGACTGCTGCTGTCAGGAGTGCATCTTACTATTTTGGGGTCTTACCATTTTTGTGCTGATTCTATCTCTGAGGAAGTTGCGGGGTTTTCTCCTTTATAGTTTCCCCGAGGAAAACTCTTTGTGTCTCTTGTCTCTTGTGATGTGCTTATGTTTTATTGCTATGCTTGTTATTCTCTCAGTGAAAAGATGCTAAGATCATAATGCTAGCTTATATGATGAAAAACTAACAGGTAATACAACTGGTGAAAGTGCCTCTCCCAACCAATCAAATTTCAGTAGTCTGGATTCCAGAACATAAAAGAAAGAAGTCCCGAGGATTCAACGGTTGTACATACAATAGAAATAAATTGTGTGTGTAGGGATCTAAAGGTAATAACAGTCTAAGTAAGTGCCTACCCCCATTTCATCTCAAAAGTTCAGGCACGCAGTGAATCAATCCAAGAAGGCAGTTCCTAAAAGTGAAAGTCAAGAAAAGCAAAGTCAATTTTAGTGTCTTGGTTATTTATCAAGGTATTGGTCATTTATGATAATATAAAGTTTATTATGTTTATTTGTCAAAGACAAGTTGCAGTGAAGGAGAAAAAAATTGTCTCCAGTGTTGAGATAAAGATTATGAAATTACTATTAATGCCAGCAAAAATATTGGAGGTGAGATCTCTAGCTGTTTTTTTTAAGATAAGAGATGTGATTAGAAGAATCCACTTGTTGGTTAAAAGAGTAACCACTATCGAAGGACCACCACTGTTGATGTTGTGATAGCTCACTACCATTGCTGTAGAATAGCGTTATGTAAAAGTACAGAGTATTATGTACAGAAAAGTACCGAATATTGTGATAGCTCACTACCACTAGAAAAGTGCAGAGTATTATGTAAAACATTTTAATATGCAGAAAGATAAGATTTGTCTATGTTTGTTTCATATATCTTAACTCATCTTTTCTTGAAGAAATATTTCAGGATTATGGCAGTGCACAGGGATGAAATTCATTCAAAGAAGGAGAGATTAATGGTCCATCTTCGTGTATTGTCACAAATTACTGAGAGCTAGAATAAGCCAGAAGATAATGATACTCAAGCTAGTCAGTTTGCACGAGCTCTAAAGAAGGTGATATTCTCATGTTGTTTGATTAATATATTTTTTCATTTGAATTTGCATTTGGAAATTCATTGTCAAAAGTATATTGACCTAGAATATTTAGTTAATCCACTTTTTTTCATGTTCTCCTGCATGTACATGCACATGCACATATGGGGATGTGTTTACTGGCACAATCAGATTCATCTCCACGCCAACGTCGAGAAACCTCCAAGTCTATTTGAATTCCGCAACTTATTACATAACTAAAATAAACCTAGGTGATTTAAAATAATGTTATGGTCATGTAGGTTCCTTTCTTTGTATGGTCAAGTTTCATACCAAAAAATTATTGTGAGCCGAGCTTGAACGTTTTCAGCCCTCGTGACTAATCTAAAACTGAGTCATATTGGTTGGAATCTTCATGTGCTAGTGGAAGACCAAGGTAATTAGCTTTATAAGTAATGTGGTTAAGTTCTCAAATGGAAATGGGTGGGTGAGTGGAATCCACATGAGTCTCTTAGCAATGGAATCCATACTTATTGTGCTGATAATGATCATGCATGTAGGGAATGTCATGATATGTTGTAGGTGATTGTAGGAAAGGATGTAAACTCATATAGTATAGCTTATACATTTGCATGGCTTGTACCCTCAAAGTTCAAGACATGACACAAGATTTGATACATTACATCAAAACATTTGGATCGACATGAAGGTTAGTTAATTGATTAGTTTAAATGGTTTTAAATTTGAGCATCTTTTTCACTAACTTACAAATACATTCAAGCTGAGAATAATATTATACTGCAAATATAATGAATCCTATTAGAATTTTATTTATTTTTCTACATGATTTATGTTAGTTTGCAGTAAAAAATCTCTTTTTGTATAAAAATAAAAAAATTCAAAAAAGTTTGCTTTGTAGGTCAATTGTACTCTTTGAAATATGCCCTTTAACATGTAACCATGGATTCCGTTAGCTCCTCAAAATATTTAGATATTATCAATAAAATCAAATAGAGGGCCTTTTATCTAGAGCTAAAACTTTACCCTAGGAATAGTTTTCCACCGTCTTATAATCAAAGGCTATTTTTGAAGTACTTCAGCAAATTATGTTGATTGGTAGTTAAGGGAAAGAAACACAGGGTAAGTTAATTTAATTTATGGATTTAGAAGAATAAACCTCTCACTTCATCATTCATGTTCCTAAGCACACCTTGGATTCCATTCAACTCATTTTCAACTGCTTCTGCTTGACCTCCACCTTTGATTTATAACAAAGAAACCGACAAATTTCCACTTTCACTTGGAAATCCTTTGGTAGACTTGTTTCCACTATCAAGGATTTGGATTAACACCATTTCCTGCCGCCTTTGGGGGTTCCATTTATCTTATATGAGAAACATTTTTGAAAAGAGTAACTACTATTTTTGGAGGTGGGTGAGTAAATATGGTTGTGCTCACTTTAAAATGTTATAGTCATGCTTGGATTCACGCTAAAGTGAGTGACTGAGCCACTATCACTAAATGCACTTCCTTTTAATTATCAACTGTGATGACCTTCATGTCTCTAACTAACCATCCAAAGACTTTGCTTGATATGAAACACATTTACCAACGCGATCTCCAATATTTGGCAGCTGAACAGTAACTTCCCAAGCTAAGCACATATTTTCATTGCTTTCACCACAAGGTTCTCATCTTTCTCCATCAAATATTCTTGTAATTATTTCATTTGGCTGATTTTCAATTCTCTTGTTGACTAGGCAATACACAAGTTTGTTTAATATGATTGACACTAGCATTTTCAAACAAGTCAAGGATGTGATTAGTCTCAGGTATCTCATTCTTCATTTTTAAGTGGCAGTTGTTTCAATTCATTTTAACCACCTTTGTTAAGGATCGAAATAACTCCATTTCTCAAATTTGTAATTCAACATTTTCTATACTTGATAAATATCAGAATCACATAGTACCGTGCAAAGAGTAAAATGTTAATGACTCATAAATGTCGAAAACATTCCTTGAGATCACTTGATATTAGAACATTGCGGTGAAACATTAATCCTTCAATGCTTACTGTAATAAAAACAAATATCAAATCAATTGCAATCTTGTATCATTAGTAAGTGTCAAAATTTTGTGAGAGTCAAGTGCTGATATAAATTTCCTGAGTGTCAAAATCATACACAACAATCATTTCCAGCTATGTACAAGTCCTATTTTCGCTTGAAAATAAAGGTATTTCTGAACTGAGGTTTCTTATAATCATTTTTTCCAAGCTTTAGCATCATTATATAGTGTGTTGATGACTTAAAATTACAGCAGTACCCTCTTATTGTAATATGGTGTAAACAATGGTTATTTTGCTTGAATATCATTGTATTCTCATTTAAGGATGTGTCTTCATGTCCTCTTATTATGGATCTCTTAATGGATTATGATTAAATATCAAACCTTAAACAAACATAATGGTTGCTAGGGAATTGTGATTTTTGCAATCCCATTAAGCCAATTTCTTGAGTTTTGTTCAAAATTCCTAGAAAAGGTTTATGCATTTCATAACCCGCTTGATCATATCTTGTGAACTTATACAATCCATCATCCTTTTCCAACCATTAGATACTCAAAGTTGTGTATTGATTCTTTTTACCATTATAGAGGACTTTGTAAGTTAGGTTCCCAAATTCTTAAAGGGTTCTAGCTCAATGGAAGAGTGCATGCCTTACAAGCAGGAGGTTGGTGGTTCAATTCCTCCATGCCCTAATGATATTATAATATCGGTTAAAAATGACTAAATTAGTAACCAGAAAATAAGAGATAAGTGACCAAACAATGAGAGATAAGTGTCCAAACAAAAATGACCAAAATTCGTATATAAAATTACTAAAAATGACTAAATTAGTGACCAAAAAATGAGAGATGTGAAACTAGTCATTAAAAAGGATGCAACACGTGGCGTTAATGATGAAGCCAAACATGGCGTTGATATGGTAGAAAAATAAGACGCGAAACTAGTCATTAAAAAGGATGCAACACGTGGTGCTAATGATGAAGCCAAACATGACGTGGATATGGTAGCAAAATAAGACGTTACTTTGGATGCAAAACATGGCACTACATAGGAAGCAAAATATGGTGCAACAATATAAGAAATATTTGATGTCATTTTGGTGGAAAAACACGATGCAAAAAAGGAAGCAAAAATTGGTGCAAATTTGGAAGTAAAAATTGGCACATATTTGGAAGTAAAACATGGTGCAAAATGGGATGACAAAGTGGTATAAAAAATGGATGCAATATTGGATGTTAATTTGGATGCTAACATGGTGCTATTAAGGATGCAAATATGGCGCTAACAGGGATGTCATTTAAGAAGCAAAAGAAGACACTCGCTAGGAAGCAAAATAGGACGTTATTTAGGAAGCGAACCTTGACGTTATTTAAGAAGCAAAGTTGGATGCTATTCTAGAAGCAAAAAAATAGACACTATTTTGGACATCATAGAGGATGCTATCTAGGAAGCAAAATAAGACGTTTTTTGAGACGCTTTAGGTTTTGTCCATGACACGTCCCATTTAGCATCTAGTCTAACCACTCAATGTAGAAAACATTACACTAAAAGGGATGCTAATTCCAGGATTTGTTATAGTGAATGTGGGAATCATTCGATGCCACTTGTTATCCTCTTCATCTTCCTCCCTATCATTAACTTGATCAATGTATTTCTACCACCTACTTAACCAATAACAATATCGAAGCTCATTAAGGCTCCAAATCATAAGAATCTCTTTAGCAAATTCCTCTCCTAAACCTCCATGCGAAAAGACAAAAATACATATGTTCCCCATTCATCTTCCTCCTCCTCCTCATCACCACATTCCTAACATTTCCATGGCTCATACCAAGGAACATACTCATTATTTTCTAAAATTAATTTTTCTTTAAATTAACTTTCTTTATCTACTTTTGCAATCTTTAAAATTTCCATAGCTTTAACATATTCACCAATTATTTCTTTTAAGATGCTATTATGTAGTCTTTGCATTTATTCATGATGCCCTTCATTAATATGTTCAAATTTTGTAGCTTCAGTGTTTCCATCTACATTAACACCTTCATGATCATCATAATCAAATTCTTCATCATTATCCTCTACTTGTGGCATAAATTCAACATCATTCTCTTCTTCAACATATTAAATAACATTTACATCAACACAAAATTATTCTCGAATATTCTTCATTTTCGCTACTACTTCAAAATTTAAATTACCTTCACTTTCATTATTATTCAATTTTCTTCTATTGCTTGGTAGCTTCGACACTTTATTAGAGTGTTCTCCATCATCTTTTGCAACTCTAGCACTATTTCCAACACTTGCACAAGCACAAACTCCTACATGGTTCAATAAATCAAGGTTCTTCCTCTTGTCCTCCATGATAGAAGAGTCTTCCTTTGTACACATATTGATCATGGAAATTTTCACCTTCTATATCTTTCAAGATGATTTCTTTTTCATATTCTTCAACTCCCACTGTAGCCTTCATCATTACTTCAAATTCCTTATCTTCAACTATTGCAACAACAACCTCATCATTTTCACTACACTCAACTCAAAGTAGGTTCTCTTTTCCAATCTTCACATCCTCAATCAACTTCATTTCCTTAATAAATTCAAGCAATTCCTCTGCATCAATAAATTCTTCTTCGTCGTATCTCACCTCAAATTCAAATCATTTTGCTTGATCATCCACTTGCTTGATTTCCTCTTCAATAGATTTATCACAAGTTGTCATTTCTTTTGTAAATTATTTATCAAATCCATGCTCTTTCACTTAAGTTACAACATCAATAATGTTTCCCAAACCTTCAAAATCTTTATTAATCTTGTCAAGCTTTGCTTCAAGGTTAACAACAGCATTGTCATGTTCTTCACTTATAGCATAACCATACCTTATTTATTCCTCACTTGCAACATTAATATGGTCATTTTCTCCATCCTCTACACATGCATATGCACAAATATCAAAGTACTCAAGTAATTTCACTTCCTCCATGGTCATGCCCTCCAAGTCTCCTTTGTTATTTACTTCGTGTTTGATGATTTTACTAGAATTGTCATCATATTCTTCACAGTTTAAATCAATCTCTACCACATCATCATAATACATTAGGTAAATTGAGTTCCCACATGGGATATCCTCCATTGTTTCACTTTATTTTCGTGCACACTCAATAATTTCATTATCATAGTCATAATCCCAATCTTCATTCCAATGTTGCTCAGTATTTTCAAATTTCCTAGTCTATCTCCTCCTTTGTGAGGTTTTAATCCATTATATTTTCCTCATGTACATCAAAATTCCTAATGTGGAAAGGATTCTTTTTATTGCTCCAATATTTCCAACATTTTCTTGATCAACGCACACACAACCAATATTCCTCTTCACTCAAAGTTATTTTCCTTTCTATTTATTTATTTAAGGATCTACTTTGACCAAGGGTTTCTTCAATCCCTTGTGATGCTTCCAAAATTTCTAGTGTTCCCATTTTTTTCTTTATGCATTCACTTGTTTCATCTGAGGCATCTTTTCTACTAGACCTCCTTCTACTGCATATCCCAATTTTCATCCTTCACCAAGCCTTCTCTACGCCTACTTAATGTGCAACTTATTCTCTGAATTCATGGCTCTACTGAACCTTATTGTTTGGGATATATTATCAAATACTCACTAATGTACTCCTCTTAAATCTCATGCAATAGTTTTATCTAGCTTCAACCATATTTGGAATTGTTGGCTTCTTCAATTTTTCTGTCAAAATTAAACTTCATGAATTGCATTGTGTCATAGTTTAGAAACAACCTACATACGTTTCAAGTGGACATTCCACCTATCATCAAGATCAATATTAAGCTTTTTCAAATTTCATATTAACCTTGATGATGGGTGAAGTGTCCACTCATGACATAGTAAAATTCCAAATTCTTTTGACACAATGTTTAAGCATTGTGAAAACATTTATGCTCGGATTCTTCAAATTTCTCAAATATCATGGACAACTCTACCCACAATTGAAATTGTGGAGCTATCTCAACCTTCACAAGACCTCTACCCAACCACAATTGGAGTTGTTTTTAAATACCCACTTGCAAATTTTCAAAATTTCCTTAACACTTTTGACCCACAATGGGATTTTATTTTCTTCAACTACCCACGATTTCAAATTTCTCAACAATGTCTACCCAATCATAGTTGGAGTTGTTTTCTTTCCATTGTAACTCTTCCCACAACCTCAATTATGGTGTTTCACTTCTTCAATATAGTAAACAGAAGTTTCACCTATGCCATTGGATTACTGCTGATGTAGTCAATAATCAACTAATTCATTTATATAAACCCACTCTAATAGCAAACATGATAAACCACTGTAGAGATTCAAGGCCACCAACGTACCTACAAAAATTCAAAATCCAACCACACAAAGGCACATCAAAAGAGACAGCTACATGCTCTAAATTTCATAGAGACAACAATCCTAAAGCAACAATTTGTAACACACCAAATTTCCACATTAACATCTTTACAGAAATAGAGTATAAAAATTTTCCTTACACACCTTTTAAACTACCAAGAATGTTAGTGTGAATGACTAATTGTCATTATTATAAAGGACAACTCAATATTCATACACAGAAAGATATTTAAATTACTACACTATTATATCATCTAAAGAATAACAACATTATCCTCTTCAAACTAATCTCATTATAAAACCATATTTTCTTTATATATAATCTCCAATTGAATGCAACTAAATTGGGATCATTTTCTCTTGTTCATATACTCATAATCATATTCAATAATTCCCTAAATATAATTCTAGTCATACATAATATCTTAAAACATGTTACCATGCTTCCCCACCTATACATTAGAATCTATAATAATACTCAACATTAATCCAACACCATGTTAATATTACCTTTATAAGGTATTAAAATCCTTTTTCCTTTAAAATCAAAATATTAAACCAAAGGGGTGTGAGACTACTCAAACCTCCTAGATATTGTCCCAGACATAAAATCTTAAATGTATAATTATTATGAGAGATTATTTCATGAACTTATTGAGCATTGCCTATATATAAAATATATCATTTAATGTTCATTCATCATTCATAAGACAATATTATTTCTCTAATTTCTCGTAAGACATAAACAACCCTACGCTTCTTATGTGCAATGCCTTACTTTTATATTAGATAATATGATCCATAATTCATTTATTAGGTACAATTAAGAAAATGAGAATTCTTTTAGCAACATAGAATTACATAGCTTTATATCAGGTCTTTATGCAGAACTAAAACACATAAAATACAAATGCAAGATAAAGACACCAATATACGTGATTCACCCCAACCAAGGGCTACGTCGACCAAGAATTGTTAATCTTTTTATTATTTTATCCAACAAGAGGGTTACGATTCTGCACCACATATGTTGCAATTACTTCCCTTTTTACACAAGGTCTCTTTCAAAGAGAACACTTCCATATTATTATTATTTTTAGCCTTATTGTAAGGTAGTCCATTTAAACTTGAACATTACCTTCTAAAACCATTCAAAATCACCATCCAAGTGAAGATTATAAAATTATTACAAAATATAAATTTACTAGGCTTCCATCACCTCTTATTTAGAATAAATATATCTAGACTTAGTCATTAACCACTAACTTAAACTCTTTCATCAAAAGAAATGAAGTTCAAGCATTAAAGTTCACAATGCTCACATTAATTAAAATAATTTTAATTTTAATTACAATAATAAGCTTAGCTTATAACAAATAAACTCCTTTTTTTGCACGCTTACCAATCATTCATGTACAATTTCTAATCTCATTTTTAAGAGAACTACCCATTCATATTAACCATTTAAAGTATATATATATATCTCCAAGCTAACATAACTAAACATTCGATTTGACTTTATTATTTTATGTGTAATCTCATTTTTTCCATTTAAAAAATATATATACTTCAGCTCTAACTAGTTAAATATCACGGGATTGCTCTTAACACTAGAAATTACCTTAAAGTGATTAAAGAAAATTTCTTTAATCCCTAATAATAAGAGTTTGACCTAAGATAAAATAATTTTCTTACATTCCAAAAAATTAAATAATTATTTTCTTACTTTTCAAGAGTTTGGCAATCAACAAACTCCTATATAATTACTTAGCTAAAAGCCATTATATTAACTTGATGCAACAACTAACAACTAAGACTAAAAAATATATATATATATATATATATTACATTCCAAAAAGTTAAATAATTATTTTCTTACTTTCCAAGAGTTTGGCAGGCGATTATATTAACTTATGCAACAACTAACACTATATATATATATATATACCAAATCTTTTAAACTACCCGCTAACATTTAATTTACTTATGGTTACATCCAAAAACTACTTAGCGTGCCTTTAAATCAGTTATAACTTAAAACATATTGATATGTTAATTGTACAGTACTGGAAAAATGACTATTTGTATAAGCCTGTAGTTAAATGGAAAAAGCTCAAATTGGAGCCCTTCTTACACAATCAAATCAAAAAGAGGGTCCACATCATAGGTTAACATGTAAATCTGCATTTTCATTTTTTTGTTTTCTTGTTAGTCTAAGAAAGTGAGTAAGTGAGTCTTACTCTAGTGGATTGGACCTCGACAAAGTAAACGTCTCGATGGCAAGTAGTTATTATGCACTGGTCAATTGGATGTAGCTTGGGTGGTTGGGAGGAATGAATGTTACCCTCCCCACCCAGGTTCTACTCTTGTAAGTGACATGTTTCTCTTGTGGAGCCCTTTGTAATAAATGTTGTGATTGATGAGCTGACCATACCTTGATTTAGTTTGAATAAGAGGTAATGGAATTTTCTGTGGAGTAGCCCTCTAACAAATGGTGAACCACATTTAAAAAAAAATAGTTATTATGCACCAACAAAAATCCAACTAATGTATTCAGGTTTAAATGAGAAACTTCTCTTATCTCTTTCCTATCAGTTGGCTTCAGTCAAACATATTGTGCATATTCAGATCCAAATGAAAGTGGCTCACATGAAAGCTTCTTTTATATTATCAAACTAGAAAAAGAAGGTTCACAAGGGAGTCGTAGCAGCAACTGAGATAGACATCCATTATTTAGTTGGAAACAATTACAGATTAAGCAACATATACTTATCTCATCACATGTGAATGCTAGGTGTCGAGCCTCTTCCGAAACAATCCAACTTTTGGGGGTTGGGGTTATATGCACTAACTGAAGAGGCTTCCTGTTGATGTGAAATTCTTAGATTTAAAATGTGTGTGAGTAAACTTTTCCATTTGACAAGATTTACATACAAAATCATATAGATTTGATATTTTTGGAAGATAGTTTATTGTTTCATTGTTTCTAAGCTTGATTATGTGATCAAAGTTTAGTGTTTGAGTCTCCTATGCCATAGCCAGCTTTCATCATACTTTCTTAAATGTCATTCTTCTTTTTCTTCTTTCAAAACATAGACATTGTCTTTGGTTCTTATGCATTTTGCAACTAATTGTCCTGAGGGTACAAGTTTTATTTTACAATCTCTAGAAGTGAAAACAACTTCACACCCTCTGTCATAGACCTGACTGACATTGAGAAGATTATGCTTCAGGCCATCTACAAACAACACATCTTGAGCTTTCCATTTTCCATTACTCAAACCTACCATTATTTTTCCCTTGATTTTCCCTGGAGCATCATTTCCAAAAGTTGCATTTCCTGGTTTACTTTCACTTAGAAATAAAAACTTACTTTTATCACCAGTCATGTGTTTGGAGCATCCATTGTCAATATACCAGGTGTCCTTTTTCTTTTGAGAAGAAAGTACTAATACCCATAGTGTTACTTTCTTTCTTCTTCCAAACTTTAACATTTTCAACTAAATAATTCATTCTTGAATCTAGTCTATCATTCTTCATGTGACATTTTAAGGCAGTGCCCATAATTATGACAAATATAACATTATGGCTCATTGTACAATAGATAAAAAGCGTTGGTATGTCTATTGTGAATTCCTTTTTCAGTTGTAAATTGTGTTGTATGAAGTTGTTGGTTACTCAGTGACTGTCTTGTTCTATGTTGCAATAGTTCATCGTTATTTAGCATCTTCAGTTGCATACTTCTAAAATTAAAAGCACAATTTGTAACTTTATGGACAAAATTACAACAACAATAACAATATCCATGGAAAAAATCATGGTACCTAAATTTTGGTTGTTTTCTTGGAATTGGTTGCCTCATCTTTTGTTGGCTTTGTTCCTGAGCAAATATTGATTGATCTTTCTGATTGGAATCCCCTATTCTGATGCTTGTTTCATTTTCATTCTCTTTTGTTTGCAAGGTATGTTCATATTCTAATTGTTTGTTGCTTTGAATTTTAATCAACTTACCTGCTTTCTTGCTTTCTGAGTGACTGCTACTTGATCCTTATTCATAGTTGAGGTATGTTTTTAACAAAGGATATTGTTGCTTACTCAAAATTTTATTCAGTTCTTCTGAAGCTTTAATACTTGACAGACTTTGGTGAAACAAAGCTTGAAGTTTCTCCAATTATTTTCTAGTTTTCGCTACTTCTTCTTCCAATGCTTCACATATCATTTTCTTCTCCCTTAATTGTTTTTTTAGAATATCTTCTATTTTATTTTCCTCTTCTAATTTTGTTTTTAACAAAGCAAAAGCTTCACTCGGTTTTCTTTCATTCTTTTCATATTGCATCATCAATAGTTTTCGTTTCCTCTTCTTTAGTATGAGTATGTCAATCTCTTCCAGAGCACTGATTAGTTCACCCTCCATATCAACTATATCTTCTTCATCATTTAGTTCACTTCCTGTACATTCATTTTCAAAATCTTCTATGGCCATTAGCATAAAATTATTCACTTTAAAGGGAGTCTTTCCTTTATATTTACCTAATCCTTTCTTCAACCTTCTTACAATTTTTTCCTCAATCACATCCATTTCATAATCATGTTCTTATCTTCTTTAAAGGATGCTTATCTAGTGGTGGATTTATCTTTACTAATCCTCATTTCATAAGCAATCAAAGTTCCTAGGAGTTGGTCAATAGGCAGAGTTTTAAGATCATTTAATTCTTCTATTGCAGAAACTTTGGGATTAAATCTATTAGGAAAATATCTCAAAATTTTATGAAATAAGGGTGCTTCTTCAATATTTTCACCAAGACATTTCATAGTATTCACGGTCTCTTCTACTCTTAAGAAATATTTACTAACAGTCTCATCCTCATTCATCTTTAACAACTCAAATTTCAGTCTATATGTCTGCAATTTGGCATCTTTTACTTTCTTATTTCCTTCATAACTGCTTATAAGTTTGTCCCACATCTCTTTTGCATATTCAAGATGCATCATCTTAACAAACTCAACTTCTACAATACCACTCAATATAACATTCATTGCCTTTGCGTTAAAACTAAATTCCAACTTATCATCTTTGGAGGCTAGCACAACTAGCTTTATATAGCCAATGTCTACTACATCCCAAACATCAGCAGCTAAGGACATTAGATATGTTCTCATCCTAACCTTCCAGAAGGAAAAATTTGTTCCATCAAACAGAGGAACCTTATTGGTTAAAGTCTCTTCATGACTTGTCATGTTTAAGCTTACAGATCTACCTTTAAATAAAAGGAACCTTCTCTGATACCAATTGTTGAGTTTATTCGAATAACTGGGAAGAGTGGGGTGGGTTGAATCGGTTATTCCTAAGCTTAAGCGATTTTTGAGCTTTTAAAACTTTATTATTGCTCACAAATTTACATCCATGATAATGAAACGAATATGAAACAGAATTAATTGTTATCAATCACACATATGATGGAGACAGAGTCATATATTCACGAGGAAACTCATAAGAGAAAATTATTTTATTATAAATTAACTTTCTTTGAGCACCAACTCAAGTGAGGCTACAACCTTTGTTTTACAAGCAACAACTTGTGGAGAGAACCAACCCTACTAGTTTTCTAGCACCCACTAGTTATGTACAAGCTCCAACTTGCACACAGAATACTACAAGTCTTCCCTGACACCACTCTACCACCCTTATTCCCTAGATTTAAACTTTGTCCAGTACAATATGTTGAAAACTAGATATAGCTATGCTTACCAACTCTATCACATTCTCTTATCTACTTTTGCTTCTGCTCATTCAAACTTGGATCCCTTCACTATCTATGTTCTATGTATTCTCCCCATTTCAACGTTGGTGACACATTTCTCTCACCCATCGTTTTATGTGTTCCAATTTTTATTCCCTTCACCTATTTGTATGCCTAACTTTCAGTTTCATAATTGATCAAAAATCGTTCAATGACTCATGGAAGGAAAGGAATCCAATCGATAAGCATTCTAAACTTCTTTAACCGTATGCCGCGAGGTTCTTGAATTCACAACTGTTCGAACCAAATTTAGCAACATGACCAAATATTTCTTATGTAAATTATGTAATCTTGATTCCACAACTTGTGTCCCGCAGGAAATCTTTTCACAATACAAATTTCCGCAAACTTGCTTCTACAACCTTATTCTTTCCGCAATTGAGTTTTTGCAACTTAGTTTTCGCAACAACCTTTTCAAAAGCTCCTTTCTGCAAGATCCTTTCCGCAATTGTGGATTGCAGGTTGTGGGTATGAAATTCCCATTTTTCCCAAAGACTGACTTCTGAAATCATGCAACCGCAATGGTCCTTTCTGCATTCAGGTTGTGGATTGTGGATCCACCTTCCCACTTTTCCCAAAATTGGGCTTCCACAATTTTCTTTCCGCAAGTCTCTTTTTGCATCTTCTGAGAGTCGACGATTTCTTGTGGGCTCCTTTCTAACCTTCAATCTGCGATCAAATGTGCATCTCACCTTAACATTGCAGATATTCACTTCTCTTTTGCGGATCGCTTATCTCTCATACAAGTTCACTTCGTGAATCCTTTCCCACCGTCGATCCATCTTTCCTCCTTTAATTTGGTTCGTCCAATATTTGTCGAGTGAATTGAATGTGCTCTTTGGATCATCCAATCTCTATCGAATGAAGTGAATGGACATCATGTTTCAACTTCTTGATTTTCAATATTGAAGGTATTCATCCAGACTGAGTCATATTTTGCTGTCTCAGGGAAACTAGTTTGCTTGCATACATGAGCAGAGATCCTGGTTACACTCTGATGTCTGCTTATATGTCCTCCTTGTTGTTGGATCATATGCTTGGAACTTATTGGTTTCCATCAATGAAAACCGCATCACAATCTGATATGTTTCCATATGATCGCAATACCTATCATAATGCCATAATGCCAAGAAAAATTACCTTCTAAAACCATTCAAAATCTCCATCCAAGTGAAGATTATAAAAATATTTCAAAAATAAATTTACTAGGATTCTATCACCTCTTATTTAATATATATAATATCAACTTAGTCATTAGCCACCAACTTAAACTCTTTCATCAAAAGAAATGAAGTTCAAGCATTAAGGTTCACAATGCTCACATTAATTAAAATAATTTTAATTTTAATTACAATAATAAGCTTAGCTTATAACGAATAAACTCTTTTTTTTGCATAACAAGCTANCATTTACAATTTCTAATCTCCTTTTTGGGAGAATGACCCATTCATATTAACCATTTAAAGAATAATTATATATATATATATATATATAGAGAGAGAGAGAGAGAGAGAGAGAGAGAGAGAATTCCAAGCTTACATAACTAAATATTCAATTTGACTTTATTATTTTATGTGTAATCTCACTTTTTCCAACTTAAATGAAAATATACATAAGCTCCGACTAGTTAAATCATGGGATTGCTCTTAACACTAGAAATTACCTTAAGGTGATTAAATAAAATTACTTTAATCCCTAATAATAAGACTTTGACCTACCCCAGATGCGGGTGACACGGAGGATAGGACTGCCAGGGATGACGAGGCCATGGCTATAGACTTGGATGCGACTCAAGATGACATGGAGGAGGATCAGGATGGGCTGATCGGGAGTGTTGTACAGGATGGCACGGATATGGACGTGGCTCAAAATGAAGCGGGTGTGGCCGTGACTCTAGCTCGGAATGACGAGGATGATGAGGATGTTGACATGAATGGGATCCTGAATGACGTGGCTGGCCAGACGGATGACGGCTAGCAACATGCAAATAGGCCCCCTCATGGGCCCAACACCTCTCTGGTCCACAACGTGAACGACGATTGCAGTGACGACAATCGAACAATTCAAATGATGATTCCAGCACTCATAGCAATGCCAGTCGTCCTAGTCCCCTCAAAAATTAAGGTCGATCAGGCTGGGTACATAGCCATTAAGGATCGCATGCCTGTTTTTTGGGCTGGGTGCATTATGGTTACGTCCTGATATTTGGATCTCCATTTATTTCCTCTTGCCTACTGCACACAGAGCATTTCCTGTCTCCTCAACCCTGCCTCACAAGAACCCCCACTGCAGCATGTATCAGTCTCGCACTACTCCGCAAACTGTATCAACCATGACCACCCCCATTGCAATCCCCGTCTGCTCAGCCCTCCTATCATCTGTTTCAATCATAGGCTCTCTGTGAACCATATGTTTTCAAGACGAAGAGCATCTCCCAGAGGCAGGAGAAGACCTCCCAGAGGAGGAAGAGGGCGTGGTAGAGCTGGTGACTTGGAGGCACCACTGTTCTACCTGAATGCCAATAATAGGTAATTCGAGGCTGAGTTTTCGGCCGCACTAAGATCCCTCGTCAAATATTGGGAATACAAACTCTTGGGTGCCACCTCTGCTCCCACCCGCACCACCACCTGCAAAGAAAATTATTGGGTCTTTAAAAATTTGCTCACCAGAATCATTCTGCGAGCTGTCAACGAGTTTTCTGACCCTACTCAGCCTCCTCCACCCCCTCCGGCTCTGCCGCCTCTTGATCCTCCGATTCTCCCCACTCCTCCCCCTCCTCCTCCCCCTCGCCAAAGCACTCTCACAGCTCCTCAATGGAAATTTGTAAGGAAGAAAGGACTTTCTACCAAAAATACGTCACCTCAGGCCATCAAGAAACCAACACCGGACTCTAGCAGCTCCACGAACAGTGACTCCACAGGCGACAACAAGAAACCTAAGCAAGAGCAAGATCAAGGCATGCAACAGGTACTCCAATGGGGCACTGATTATGGCTGCCCAATCATCGAGTTGCCTTATGAGCCACTCTGACTCCAAATGTTTCGCTCCTCCAAGTGTCCAGAATCCACAGTTTTTACGTTTTTGTTATTCATTAATTGACATCTGTCTAGTCTCAGTTTGTCTTGTTTTCAAATACTCTGTTACATATTTTGAACCTGTCACATTTTCAAATACTCGGTTCCGTATTTTTGAACTGTCTAAGATCTATTTTCCCCTCTATGGGGAGGATCAATTTTTGATACTCTTAGATCGCCTAGTTTGGCTCAGTTTGGTGTTCTCGCAACACACAAACTTGTACCATTATTTGTATTTTATCTTTACTTAATAGATTAGTCCTTAAATTACAAAAAAAAAGAGTTTGACCTAAGATAAATCATTTTCTTACTTTCCAAGAGTTTGGCAATCAACAAACTCCTATATAATTATTTGGTTAAAGGCCATTCTTTTAACTTGACAGAACAACTAACTAAATAACTAACTAACTAACTAACTAATTATATATATATACCATTTAATTTACGTATGGTTACATCCAAAACCTACTTGGCATGCCTCTAAACTAGTTATAACTTAAAACATATTGATATGTTAATTGTATGGTATTGGAAAAATCTGGTTCAATTCCTTGTTCTACCGAACGAAAGCATGGGTTTTCAAATAATGAAAGTAGAGGGGAAAGCCCTCGGTTGACTCCACGCAACTCCCTTCTTTTTTTAAATAACTATTCAAACAGAGGTAGGAAATTAAATAACTTTTCAACCAGATTCAGATGACTATTTGTATAAGCGTGTAGTTAAATAGAAAACGTTCACACTTGAGCCCTTCTTACAAAATCAAACCAAAAAGACGGCCGACATCATCATTTAACAAGTAAATATGCATTTTCAAATTTTTGTTTTTTTTACAGTCTAAGAAAGTGAGTCTTACTCTGGCGGATTGGTCCTGGACAAAGTAAACATCTCGATGGCAAGTAGTTATTATGCTCCAATAAAAATCCAACCAGTCTATCCAACGAAAGGAATTTGCGGAAACTTGTTTCGAAAAATTTGAAAGGAATTCCCACAACCCGCAATTGTGGAAGTTGCAGAAAGGTAATTGCAGAGAGTTAACTGCAGAAAGATCATTGCGAAAAGGTTAATTGCAGAAGGAATTTGTTGAAGCTTGTTTTTTAAAAGTTGAAATACATACCTGAAATTTCAAAAAGACAGTTTGTGGAAAGGTCGTCGTGGAAAGTCAATTGCGGAAATATTTATGTTGCGAAAAAATAGTTTCGGAAAGGAAATTGCGGAAGGATTTATGTTGTGAAAAGATCGTTGTGGAAAGGTAATTGCAGAAGGCTTTATGTTCGATTCTCTGAAATCACATGAGAAATTTCTGAAGAGTCACAGGCACATGTCCAAAATGAAAGGATGTAAATGATGAAAATAGTTATGATTGTATTAAAAAAAAGCATGACTGACAAACTAAACAAAGAGTTATAAACATAATTAGATTGATGAAGAAATGTATTTTAATGAAACGTTATTTGTTGCAAAGTTTATTAATCAGAAACAGAGTTATGATTAATAAGAAGGGGCATGACTGTATGATTTAAAACATAAGAAGAATTAATTGAACAGAGTTAAAATAAAGAAGGCGTGATTGATAGATTAATAGAGTAAATGAAGAGGCACGTTTTATGAAGGGACGTGGTTGATGCTGAAGACACATGAATATTATATGAATGGTTTTACTAATAAAATATATAAAAGCATATTCCTGAAATGGAAGTAAGGTGTCTCTGCAGTCCAAATCCATGTAAAAGAAAGAAGACAAAGACCAAGCAAGTGATGAGAAACCAGTGATAGAATTGAAGATATGAGAAGATCTGGAAGTATGATTAAAAAACATATTAGGGTGTCAGGGTGGTGCTAGGGCATGCTACATGCCTGCAAGGGGGTTGTAGCCTCCTTCCAATAGTAGCTGGTAAATAGTGCGTTGAAGCATCCTTTCAGTAGTAGATTATAAAACCAGGGGGGCGTAGCCTCCTTCTAGTGGTAGATGGTAAATAGGGTGTCGTAGCATCCTTTCAGCAGCAACTAATAAAACCAGGGGGTCGAAGCCTCCTTCTAGTGGTAGTTGGTAAATAGGGTGTCAAACGCATCCTTTTAGTAGTAGCTAATAAACCAGGGGGTCGTAGCCTCCTTCCAGTAGTTGGTGGTAAATAGGGTGTAGCAGCATCCTTGTCTATAGTAGCAGGCATAAACTATATTGTAAATATAATTTTGCAATAATAGAAAGTGTTGGTGGTTTTCCCAATTGGGATTCCACGATAAAAGTTATTTTCTTTGTATCTTGTTGATCATGTGTGTTAATGAATAAGTTAAAAGTGGTTTTAATTGTTAAAAATTATCAATACTGATTCAGCCCCCCCCCCTCTCAGTATTGTCCAATATTCCAACAATTGGTACCAGAGCAGGATCCTTCACTACTGTCTAAAACATTGGAAGGAATTAATAAATGCATGAAAAACATGACGGTAGCAATGCCCTTTGCACATGGAATTTCCACGTGTTATTGTGAGTGACGTGTTATTGTCAATGTTTAAATGGTATAACACAGATTTGATAGCGACCATTAACCAACATGTGACAGAATAATTATCGTTGTCACATGCTCATTACTTGTTGTTGGATTTCAAGGTGTTGAAATCCAACGACAAACACTGATCCTGATACAACAAGCATTATGTTGTCGCAAGATGGCTAATTTTCACCAAGTTTGATTGATTGCAAAGTTTTATATGTGAAATACCAATGCATTATTCCAATATAAATGATAGTAATCCTAAGTAGCTAAGACCTACAAAATTGTAGGAAACCTGGACCAAATCAACAAATTACTTAATGTATGTGCAAGAAAGGACTAAATGAAAGTACGTAAATTCTATTGTCAATGCTACACTGTGACGTACCCATACACCTGACTAATATGCATGATAAAAAAATTATTTATTTCTTCTTCCTTAGACACAGTCATGGATCACGTGCATCCTAAATCATTCATTTTGAAGCTTAGATGCTTCTGTAACAGTCGTTCCAGCCTTAACAGATTTTTTTCGCAACTAGAGAAGTCCTTTCCGCCCTTCATAGGACCTTTCCAACTTTCACTTTATGCATTCCTCAATGCATCTTGCGGCAGGAAAAACTCTTAATTTCACAACTGTGAATTCTCACCTTTCCTCTTTCTGCTTTCCGTTGCGTGCTCTGGGTAGTGGAAACTAAAAAAAACAACACCTCTACTTATCCACTTTATGTCTCCCCCTTACGCCTTCCACATTCTACGGGCAGATTTCGGGTAGCGAAAAACCAACATCTTTCCTTATTTCTTTTATGCTTTCTGATTTCCTCCTTCTGTAGCAGATTCTAGGGAGTGGAAAAATACATTTTTACCTTAGAATTTTTGGCTCTTTTTTCTCTTCCGCTTTCCACCTTCTGCAGGCGAATTCTGGGGTGCAGAAAACCAACATTTTTCCTTGTTCTTTTTCTCTTTTTTTGACTTCTGTATTCTTCCTTCTGTAGGAGGATTCCAGGGTGCGGAAACACTTAAGTCGGATGCATTCTAACTTAGTAACAAGGCTTCTAGCCTCCACAAACTTAAGCAAAATGCATTGGAAACCAAAAAGCATATGTAGATGTAAAATGCAGGAAATATAACATCAGTAAACTCTACTTGAATATTTTAGCAAGCGTTCAACACATCCAACATGTTCATAAACAAATACATTGTAGAATTATAAATAACCAAATAATACTTATCTTGAATATGAAGCTATGTCGCTGCAACGTTCCACCCAACCATAGGTCAGTTGTGTTCATAAATCTCTCAACACAACTGCCACCTCGGAGCTAGGCATGATTTCCACAAGGAACTAGAGAACAACATGATCACACATAGCCAGAAGACATCAAAACATAGCCAAGACAGCCTACAATTGGGTTTATCAGGCTGTCCATCCAATCCAAAACACCGTTGGGTTTATCAAGCTGTAGGAAGTGACTGACACATAACCAATATTCACATTAAGGTCCAACCAATCCAACTAATAGTTGGACTTATCAGGATTTTTATCCAATCCAACACACCATTGGGTTTATCAGGATACTCAAGAAGTGATTCACACATAGACAAAATGCACAACAAGAGATAGTCAAGCCAACACAGCATTGGGTTTATCAGGATGCTCATTCAAGCCAATATACGATTGGGTTTATCTGGCTTCCCAGCCAAGTCAATATACCATTGGGTTTATCAAGCTGTCAGCCAATCCAATCTATGTTTGGGTTTATCAGGATGCTAAGGTAGTGGAAAAGTAGAATGGCTAAGCTAGTGGCTCATTCACAGAGCTAGGGACACCTCCAGAATATCTATTTGGCCTGGAATCCACAATACCTACACACCCAACACAAGGAAGTAATCCCTTCTCTGCTACACAGTCCCTCGGGTCATACCTTCCCTTCTAGTGCTCTTTAGGGTGTGCATAGAAGATTCACCAGCCACTCTTATCTTTTTGTGAAGTTCCTCTCCTCACTAGGTTTATCAAGCCAATTCGGTGTCTCTTCCACTCCTAATTCTTGCATACATTTCAAACCCAAACTAGGGTACACATCATAGAAAACCACAAGCACTGGACACAACAAAATAGGGTTCCACTCTGCACGCAGAATAACACTGTAATATCAAACAACCAAGGTTCCCATCCAAGGATAGATGAAGAGATACACTACAGAATGACAATGAACAATAACAACCCCCCCCCCTTCCTCTCCCGACTGAGGGATAAGGAAAGAATGAATGCGGGAACACATTTCTTGGGTGATTACTTTCCCCATAAGCAAGAATATGGGTTCCCAGAGACTGCAGGATTGCACAGGCATGACATTGACTTCCATGCCTCACCCTTCCCAAGGCATTAACGGCCTCAACCTACTTATGGAAGAATTAAATGATTGAGTGCAGAGGACAAAAAGGGTAGTTGAGGATTTATTGGTTCTCCCATTGTCATCTAGCCTCACCCTATGGCTCTGGGGTTCGAATAACTCCCCTCCCTATTCCTTGTGAAATAATGCCCCCGTCTCTTTCGTTGTAGTGCATAGCTAGTTGTGGTATTTTATTAAATTGCATATTTACATGATATATTCAAAATATAATGTGCCTGGCTTAGCAATATAACCATCGGCATCGATCTTGATCATCGATACACAAAAAACCAAATCAATGGTAGGGCCTTGGCCTTGAGCTCCTCGCCATGATTTAATAACAATATTTACCTCATGTGCAATTTTAATACCATGGGTTGAAAATCGGGTTATTACAATCCCCTCTCCCTACATTAGCACTTTCCTCAGTGCTCTGCAAACTTGAACAAAAATGGATGTGCCACTCTCATGGCATCCTCTAGCTCCCACATAGCCTCATCAGGACCGTAGTGCTTCCACTGCACCTTTACCTATCGAACGGCTCGATTCCGAAGCACTATGACCTTCTTGTTGAGGATGCGCAATAGCTCGGTTTGGAACTCTCCCTTGGGTTCCACTTGGATCACATCCCAATTAATCACATGGTTAAGATCATGTACATATTTCTTAAGAAAAGAAACATGAAAAACATTATGATATCTAGTGCTAGCAGAAAATGGAAGTCTATATGCAATTGGCCCCATCCTTTCAAGCACTTCAAATGGCCCACAATATATAGGTGATATCTTGGCACAACTCCCAAGCTTCAAGGAACTCTTCCTTGGCTTCACTCTAAGATCAACATGATCCCCAACACTCAACCCCTTGTGCACTCTATGCTTATCTGCATAGATCATATGTCTATCTTGGGATGATTTCAGGTTCTGCCTGATTTTTGCAACCTCTTGTTCCATTTCCTTAAGCAATTTTGGACCAAGCACAATCCTATTCATTGGGTTGTCCCAAGTCATTGGTGTCCTACACCGTCTTCCATACAAAGCTTCATATGGACTTGTTCCCAATGATGCTTGTTGTCCATTATTATATGCAAACTCTACCAAGTGTAGATAATCCTCCCACTTGGTTGGTTTGTCCATTACATACATGTGAAGCATGTCTTCAAGCACTTGATTCACTCTCTATGTTTTTCCATCTCTTTGAGGATGGTAGGCGGTGCTAAAGTTCATCTTTGTACCCAAATCTACAAACAAACCCTTCCAAAAATTGGAAGTAAACTTGGTATCTCTGTCAGAAATTATTGCCTTAGGAAATCCATGCAATCTAAAAATATCTTTCTTGAAGATCTTTGCAATGGCATTAGCTTTATATGTGCACTAAACCGGTATAAAATGTGATTCCCTTGTCAACTTGTCCACCACAACCATGATGGAATCATGTTGTCTCACAGTCATTGGTAATCCTGTAATAAAATCCATGGAAATGATTTCCCATTTCCATTCTGGAACTGGAAAAGGTTGCAATATACATGTTGGGTGTTGATGCTCAACCTTCACTTGCTGACATTTTTTGCACTTAGAAGTATACTCGGTAATGTCATTTTTCATTCCTGGCCAAAAATACTGCTTTCTGTTTGTAGCAATTGTTTTTTGATATCTTGGGTGACCAGAATATGGAGCTTGATGGATCTCATCTATAACAATTCTCCTCAAGTCTACTACATTTGGAATATAAATTATGTTCTTATAAGTAAGAAGTTCATCTTCTTCCAATTTATATCCCTCATACTTCCTTTCAAGGCTTTGTTGTTGCAACTTGGCCTTTATCTACACGTACATTTCATCCTCAACAATATAGTTACTAATATGCTGCCTCAAATATGGTTGGAAAATACTAAGAGATGCCACATGCATTTCATGTACTTTCCTGTTGATTGCATCATCTACCTTGACATTTTCTTTTCATTTTATGTGTTTGATTTCAAAATCAAATTCACACAAAAATTCCAACCATCTAGATTTCCTAGAATTTAAAGTTGGATGATCAAACAATTATTTCAGACCACAATGGTTTGTCCTTAGCTCAAATTTCCTTCCCATTAAGTAATGCCTCCACATATTGAGAGCATGTACTATGGCTGCAAGTTCTAAATCATGAGTAGCATAGTTTTTCTCATCTTCTTTCAACTTTCTTGACTCGTAGCATACCACGTGGTTGTCTTGCATAAGAAATCCTCCAAGTCCTTGATTACATGCATTAGTACACACCACAAAGTCTTTTTCTGGGTCTGCAATTTTCAAAATTGGTGCACTTGTAAGAAGATTCTTCAACTATTGGAAGCTCTCCTCACATCTTGGTGTCCATTCAAAATTCATCCCCTTCTTTTGCAAATAAGTGATTGAATGTGCGACCTTGGAGAATCCTTTAATGAACCTCATGTAGTACCCTGCAAGTCCCATAAAATACCTCACATCTGTCACATTTCTTGGAGTTGGCCAATTCATAATGGCCTCAATCTTCTCAAGTTCCACAGATATTCCTTCATCTGAGATCATGTGACCCAAGTAATGAATTTTATCTTTATAAAAGTCATATTTTCTCAACTTTGCATATAGCTTATGCTCCCTTAGCAATCAATTCTATTCTGAGATGCTCTTCATGCTCTTCTTCATTCTTAGAATAAATAAGAATGTCATCTAGGAACACAAGAACAAACTTGTCTAGATACTTGCTAAGAACACTATTCATGAAACACGTGAATGTAGTTGGTGCATTTGTGAGACCAAATGGTACCACCGCAAACTCATAGTGCCCATATTTTGTTCTAAAGGTTGTATTATGAATATATTCCTCTTTGATTCTTACCTGATGGTAAACATACCTCAAGTTAATCTTTGAAAAATACCTTTGCTCCTATCATTTGATCAAAAAGGTCATCAATTCGAGGTAATGGGTATTTATTCTTTACAATGGATTTGTTCACTTGTCTGTATTCAATACATAACCTGAGCATCCCATCTTTGTTCTTCACATACAGCACTAGTGCTCCCCACAGGGATACACTCGGCCTAATATATTTCTTTTCCAGCAACTCTTGTAACTGCATTTTCAGCTCTAGCAATCCTGGTGTGCTCATCCTGTAGGGTATCTTAGACATTGGTGTGGATCCCAGCATAAGGTCAATTGTAAAATCAATGTCTCTCTTTGGAGGAAGTCCTGGAATCTCATTAGTAAAAATATCCCTGAATTCTTGCAATACACGAAAGCCCTCCAACCTAGGAGTTTCATTCTCCATTGCCTCCAAAACATGGACTACATACAATTTACAACCTTTCCTACAGAACTTCTTCAATTGCATTGTTGAAATATTCCTAGCATAAATCACCTTTGGAATGCCTCTTACAACCCTTGGGTTTCCTTCGTCATCCATGCATTCAAATGTCTTGTTGTAACAGTCAAGATTAACTTTGTGTGCTTCTAACCAGTCCATTACATTGATAATATCGTAGGAACCCAGTGGCAGAACATTCAGGTTTGCATAATTGAATAGCCCATCCATATTTAATGCACATTTCTCTACCACTTCACTAAATTTTCTCTTGGTTCCAGTCGCTAGTTGAACTAACCATGATTTTCTATTCTTTAATTTCTTAAAAGAACAAATATCAGCAATTTTAGGAGTGACATAAGTTATAACTGTGAGTAGATCTAGGGCCAGTCAAAACAGAAACATATTGCTCAGCAATCTTACCTTCAAATTCAACCACGGTTGACTGATGATCTGCCTAGCGGCCCTCCAGTGTTGCATAGATTCTAGGGATGTCCCTCACCACTTGACCCACAATTTTGGCTCCTTGGACATAGTGAAATTTCCTTACATTCCTATTCTCATGCGGGCAGTTCCTATGCGTATGGTTTCCTCCACATCCCCCAGAGGCTTCTCATGGTAGTTGCAATATCTGGGGGACTCTCTTGATATATTATCCCATTAGATTATGTTTCAGCATTCTCAACTCGAATGTTTTCCCCCATAGCATCTGCCTCAATCTCATATGGATCTTGTGCATCATTCATGTTGTTGATCCTCATGATCAGGCCAAAACCAACTTTTCCAAACTGCACTATGACTCTGCAAAATGTGTTAATAAACACCATTGTTATATGCGTGATAATCTTAGAATTTTACAAATCACTTATTGACTGTTTTGCTACAGTTTTCTCTCTGCAAAATATTCAACTTATCCCATTTAGGCTTGATGTTGAAACCAGTAGCTCTTATACCACTTTGTGACGTACCCATACACTTGACTGATATGCATAATAATAATAAATTATTTATTTCTTCTTCCTTAGACATGGTCATGCATCACGTACATCCTAAATCATTCATTCTGAAGCTTAGATGCTTCTATAATAATCATTCTAGCCTTAACATATTCTTTTCGTAGCTAGATAAGTCCTTTCTGCCCTTCACGGGACCTTTCCAACTTTCGCCTTCTGCATTGCTCAATGCAACATGCGGCAGGCAGAACTCTTAATTTTGCCACTGTGAATTCTTACCTTTCCTCTTTCCGCTTCCCACTTTCTGCTGCGCGCTCCGGGTAGCAGAAACTCAACAAAGTGACACTTTTACTTATCCACTTTCTACCTTCCTCCTTCTACATTCCGCGGGCAGATTTCGAGTAGCGAAAAACCAACATATTTCCTTATTTCTTTTCTGTTTTCTGATTTCCACCTTCTGCAGCAGATTCCGAGGTGCAGAAAAATACATTTTTACCTTAGATTTTTTGGCTCTTTTTTCGCTTCCGCTTTCCTCCTTCCACAGGAGGATTCAGGGGTGTGGAAAACCGACATTACGCCTTGTTCTTTTTCTCTTTTTTCAACTTCCATCTTCCGCCTTTCGCATGCGGATTTCGGGGTGTGGAAACGCTTAAGTCAAATGCATTCTGACTCTGTAACCAAGCTTCTAGCTTCCATGAACTTAAGCAAAATGCATTGGAAACCAAAAATCCTACGCAGATGTAAAATTAAGGAAATATAACAGCAATAAACTCTACTTGAATCTTTTAGCAAGCATTCAACACATTCAACATGTTTATAAACAAATACATTGCAGAATTATAAATAACCAGAGAACACTTATCTTGAAGATGAAGTTGTCCTGCAACTAGCTATGTCGCTGCAACGTTCCACCCAACCATAGGCCAGTTTTTCTCGTCAATCTCTCAATACAACTTCCACCCCTGAGTTGGTCATGATTTCCACAAGGAACTAGGGAACATTAGGCTCACACATAGCCATAACACATCAAAACACAGCCAAGCCAACCTATAGTTGGGTTTATCAGTTTGTCCATCCAAGCCAACACATCGTTGGGTTTATCAGGATCCATGCAGTGACTCACACATAGCCAATATTCACATTAAGGTCCAGATAAGCCAACTAATAGTTGGCTTTATCAGGTTGTTCATCCAAGACAACACACCATTGGGTTTATCAGGCTACTCAGGAATTGATTCACACATAGCCAAATTGCATAACAAGACACAGCCAAGCCAACACACCGTTGGGTTTATCAGGCTGCTCAGCCAAGCCAATATACGATTGGGTTTATCAGGCTGCCCATCCAAGCCAATATGCCATTGGGTTTATCAGGATTCCAGCCAAGCCAATCTACGTTTGGGTTTATCAGGATGCTAAGGCAGTGGAAAGGTAGAATGGCTAAGCTAATGGCTTATTCACAGAGCTAGGGACACCTCCACAAGATCTATCTGGCCTGGCATCCACAATACCTACACACCAAACACAATGAAGTATCCCCTTCTCTGATACACAGCCCCTCGAGCCATACCTTCCCTTCCAGTGCTCTTCAAGGTGTGCATAGAAGATTCACCAGCCACTCTTATATTTTTGTGAGGTTCCTCTCCTCACTAGGTTTATCAAGCCAATTCAGTGTCTCTTCCACTCCTAAGTCTTTCATACAGTTCAGACCCAAACCAGGGTACACATCACAACAAACCACAAGCGCTGGACATAACAAAACAGGTTTCCACTCTGCATGTAAAATAACACTGTAACACCAAACAACCAGGCTTCCCAACCAAGGATAGATGAAGAGATACACTGCAGAATGGCAGTGAACAATAACAACCCCCCCTCCTCTCGCAACTGAAGGATAAGGAAAGAATGAATGCGAGCACACATTTCCTAGGTGATTACTTGCCCCATAAGCAAGAATACGGGTTCCAAGAGGCTGCAGGCTTTCCCAGGCACGACATCGACTACCATGTCTCACCCTGCCCAAGGCATTAATTGCCTCAACCAACTTCTGGAAGAATTCAATGATTGAGTGCAGAGGACAAAAAGGGTAGTTGAGAGTTTATGGGTTCTCCCATTGACATCTGGCCTCACCCTATGGCTCAGGGGTTTGAATAGCTCCCTTCCCTATTCCTTGTGAAATCATGCCCACATCTCTTTCGTTGCAGTGTATAGCTAGTTATGGTATTTTATTAAATTGCATATTTACATTATATCTTCAAAATATAATGTGTCTGACTTAGCACTATAACCATTGGCATCGATCTTGATCATTGATACACAAAACACCAAATCAATGGCAGATCCTTGGCCTTGAGCTCCTCGCCATGATTTAATAACAATATTTACATCATGTACTATTTTAATACCATGGGGTCAAAATCGGGGTATTACATACACTCCCACTCTCTCATATTTATGTTAGATATTAATTGAAATGTGAAAATTTCAAGCAAGCACTTGTACTCCAATGGTTATAATAATTTCCATCCAAGCAACATGGTTTGGTTCAACTCCAAGTTAATGTAATGATGCTTACAATGGTACTATGACATTCACATATACTAATGTTAGTGATAATATGTCTAAAACAATATAAGATGTCTCTTTTTTTTCTTTCAATAGTTGAGAGGTTAATGAAATAATGAAAATCAATATTTTAAAATGCATAGGTACATGTTTAAAAGTTTTATTTTATGAATAACTAATATAACGGAAAAGCTAAGGTATTAGTTTCAATGAATTATCTCTATCGACTTATGTTTCATCTTTCAACAATAGAAACATCAAATTCAACCCAAGCAATTGATAATCATTTGTATTAACTTTCAACATTAAACATCGAAGTGGAAACAACATATAGAATTATATGCATATTAAGATAGGTTAAATGAAATCTCTCTTTGATGTCATCGTTTTGTTCCCTAGGAGTTGGCAATCTCACTACTATGGGTCTACGCACCTCATCCTTTCACAAAGAGGCAATGCATGAGAGGTAATTAGACAAACCACTAGTAGTGCATGTCTATAACTTCCATGAATAACAATAACAATAGTAGTGCATTTCCTTAACTTCCCTATTAAAACCAAGGCCATGGACTAGATACTATTAACTTTCCTTTATCATTTTTACCAATCCACGTGACTTGAGCATCAATATTAACATTAACATTATGAATAAAAAATACCCACACAAAATATGAAAATGATGAAACTTACACTAATTTCATTTATTTATGTTGTAAGCATGCCCATAAATATAATTTTTTTTATTCTATGATAAATCTTTTATTTGCAAGTAATATTACTTCACTAACTCAATTATGCATCACAATTTGTAAAAGTCAAGGAAATGTGTCAATTGGAATCCTCTTGCTAGTGATGTTTTCTAGTGGGAAATTCCTCACACCTTTCTTTCGAGCAAAATTGTTGATATGATTTTATTTTCATACAATACTTTTTTTATATAAAGGTTTGAGAATAACCAACAATCAAGGTTACATATATATAGTTTATTATTACTTATATTTTCAATTTGTGTAAAATATTATATTGGGTTTATATAAGCTAACGTTAGTGTTGTGGATGGGGTTACAACCTCTTCCATAATACAATTAGGTTAAGTGCATTAATTTCACCTCAATTCAAATGTGTGCCTCCTATTAATTTAAATGAGAAATCAATCAACGCATAGGTTTGACGTGAGCCCAAAGGATTTACTACTTTGAGCCTTGCATCAACCACTTGTTATGGTCGATGAAATTGGGAATAACCTATCGACCCAATCATTTGCACCAATCAGACGACCAAGGATCCATTTAAGCAGCGACAATGCTCTACTAGGTGTCGGATTGGTGCAAATGGTCGGGTCGATAGGTTATTCCATGGGTGGGTCTTACTCCTTGTTGTCAATCTCTAAACTTAGGGTCAAGAGGCCCTTACTTAAGCATTAATGAATGCCTTGGCACTTAGTCACGAGATATAAAGCAATTCAAGCACTTATGGAGAAGCTTGTGAATAATGGTCGCTCTAGTTCAAACAGATGTACTTAATTGGGTAGGTCACAGTTAGCTCAACGAAAATAAGTCACATTGGTTAGAGTGAGGTTGTCCCTCAGAGGGTAACATTGGAAGTGAGGTAAATTGTGATTGGTTAAACAAATTCATTCATGAAAAACCGACCACCAAAAGTGATATCTCTATTTGCTTTAAATTTTATGATGCAACAAGGAATAAATGTATCCCTCACAGGCCTGGTTGAAATATTAAGATCAAATAAGTGTGTGTGTTCCTTAGCACTCACCACTTGCTATTTGGGATACCTCAATGAGAGTGGGAATGCATGTGACACACAACATGCTAATTAGCTTTTATTAAAACCAAAAACATTGTGGTAGTTAGCTCGTGCATGGAGTAATGTTTATAGTAAAATCCAAAAATGTTGTGCTCGTTTACTCGTGCATGGAGTAATAGTTTTAGTAAAATCCATTGGATGCACTACAAAGAAATTGGAGTGAAGATGCATGAGGAGGATTGTAGATTCATGGGACAACTTGGTAATAGCCACTGCTACAAAGATTTGATGCACTACAAAGAAATTGGAGTGAAGATGGATGAGGAGGATTGTAGATTTATGGGATAACTTGGTAATAGCCATTGGATACACTACAAAGAAATTAGTGCTTGCTCAGGCTTTGGTTTATTTACTCTTAGAGGAGATGAGGCAAAAGCTTCTAAATCAACCAAGGAGGCCTTAGTAATTTGTGTAAGGTTAAAAGAGGAAGTCAAAAAGAGGAGAAGGGCATATCCAAATCCCATAGGAGATATAAGTTTCATATAAATTCCAAGGTAAAATGTTGGAACTATGGTTTCAAGAATTTTGAAACAGTTATAAGAAATATAAAAGGAGATTAATAAGAAAAATAATTACTTTGATGATGAGTTCAAAAAATATTCTTAGGAGGATGGTGGAGATGCCTTTATTTTGGCCTTGGAAACCTAAGCATGTCAAAGTGCACGATTGATAGACTATGAAACTTCCTTTCAAGTGAGTTGCCATTAGTAGTGGTTTTTAATGTATGGGAAATATAATTGTAGGAATGTATACCTTGGTGATGACTCTCATGTTATCATAGTTGGTTGTGGTAGAGTCTTGACTACATTCCTTGATGGTAGATTCAATGGGATTACTGGAGTTTTTTGCATTTTCAGTTTGGCACGAAACTTACTATGTTAGGGTCCTACCCTAACCCCCTTAAATCGATATATAGGTTGCTATGTATTGAGGCCATACATATAAAATAAGGCCCATGAATTAAATATAATGTGAAAGCTATAGTTATAAGAAGACTTACTAGAAGGTTATGCTTACTAGAAAGTTCTTTCACTAGAAACAATATACACGAGTAGAAGAAATGTAATAAGGTGTCTTGTGAAGTATATTGTAATTGGAGCTCTTCTCATTTGAATATTACCCCCTCAAAGAGGCAAGTGAACATTTATTTCATCAATAAAGGCATTGCTATTGTAATATTTGGTTATTTACAATTGTCTATTGCTATGGTAATTATGTCATTTCATTCTAAAATCTTGATTTATTTTTTTATTCCTACTTTGAATGTTATGTTATGCTATTAAGGTACATAACATTTAGTGTCATAGCACTTTTCTAAGATGAAAATTTTAGAATTTTATTTTTAGGCTAGAGATGTGTTCAACGTCTATGAATAACACATTGATCTATCATCCAGCTAGTAAATCTGTGATTGGGGAAGAATACAGGAGGTTTCACCTAGTTGGACACCCTTATAACTCTTGTGGTATCCCTTCCAATAGTACAACATCATACAAAACATGTATACAAAATTTCACTTCCATGTACACTTGCTTATATTGAAAGTTTCATAGGTGACCTAAAACTAGCTTTAGATAATTCGATCAGCCATCTTGTTGTTGTAGTGGAACTGAGCACATCACTAGGGAAGATTACTCTCCATAACCTAGGTAGTTTTGTAGTACAACTAAGGTCATGGTTGAGCCTCCTTAGTTAGTGCGATGAAAGATTGGGCCGTGTACTATTCTTGGACCCCACAGGTATGTTTGACAACTATAGCACCTGGCATTCCCTTGTCCTTAGGAAACTAGAATTATTATCATCTATAACCTTTTTATTACCACTCTTCTGTAACTCTTTTTGTGGACCCATTCCCCCTATAGATAACACTCAAGGAGACAACCTATCTTAACAAATATTCCCACCTGGAAACACTATATGATGAGTTGCAAAATATGTTAGTCCATAACCTGACTCGTATACTCAACAAAATATTGATTGCATCTATGTCCAACTTATAAATTGGAGTCATTTTCCAACTGGATGGCCCACTTCATGACATTATTCTCTTCTTCATTTTTTCGATACCTAGATCTAGACTAGACTTCCCACAACGAAGGGGTTGAATGATCCAATCCCAATGGGCCTCACTCCACTCCACTTATCTGTGATTTATTAATGATTCAAATGTGCCACATACTTCCTAAAGTCAAATCTCACCAGATTCAATGGGTCAGTTAGATGGAACATTAATTTTCCTTGTATGGCATCACAAATGATATGATGAAATTGCAAGTGGGTGTCTTATATTTGGATCCTAAACATTGGAAATGGTGGAAATGACACAAGAAATATTATAAGGGCTATATTGTTTAAACACAATTTGTTTAATATCTTTATGAATATTTTGAAACATTTACTCATTATTTTGGGCAACTAACCAATCTCAAACAATTGGGAACAGTCGAAGATTTCATCTCATATTTTGAGCAATTATCCATCCACACTAAAGGCATGATTGATACTATTTACAAGGAATGTTTCATCAATGGTTTGAAAGAAAAGATATAGGTCTTAATGGCTTTCCATACTACTTGGTTGGATGTCACTCAAAGAGCTAGAGAATAAAAAAAGGTGATGAATGCTCAAATATAAAAGACCTCATTTATTGCATGTCCCCATCCACTTACCTTCCCTTCCGCTAATCCTTCACCGTCCTCTCTAGCGCTTAAGATCCAAAAGTTAACCTGACCTGAAATGACAGAGTGCCAACTCAAATGTCTCTGCTACAACTATGATGAGAAATATTCATCTAGACATAAATGCTAGAAATAAAAACTCTTTATGGCAATCTCAAAATACATTTTTTTTATGAGGAAGTTGATGCTAGACCCCATAAGGTCTCTCATCCATCTGTTAAATACATTCCCCATCTTCATCTATAGGAGGTGGAACCTCAAATCCCTTTGCATGCCTTGACTGGTATTTTTTCTCCCCAAAATCTCAAATTTATTGGCTACATCAAACATTGCAAGGTTATAGTCTTAATCGACAATGGTAGCATGCATAACTATATTCATCACGAGGTAGCCCAAGAAACGCATTGTTATATCCATGTTGTTAAAATCTTCCAAATCATGATTGCAAATAGGGGAGATATGAAATGTGGATGTTGTTGTGAAAATGTGCAGCTTCAAAAAGGTGATTGTTCCCTCAAAACCAACATGTTTTCTATTGAAATGGGTGGTTGTGGCATAGTCTTGGTGTTGAATGGTTATGAACATTAGGCCTCATCGCCATGGATTTTGGTGCCGTATACATGAGTTTCCAACAGGAAGGGCATAGCTACACTCTCAAAGGGATTATAGCTTGACCTTTAGATATTATCAACTCGTATGTATGGAAAAGCTTCTGAAAAAGGGCCATTGAAAGATTGTGGCTCAATTCCCCGCCATTCAAGTTTTTGAGACTCCTTCTCAACCAATTCCTTCTAACATGCTTTTAGTACTAGATGAACACCAATCTATCTTTGACACTTCCCAGGGAAAACCCCCTTCCCACGAAAGTATGATCATTCTATCCACTCACAATGTATGCCCATGTCGCCATCCATTTTCCTAAAAAAATGAATTTGAAAAGGTAATTCAAAATTTTCTAGTTGTCATTATCATCCACCTTAGCACCAACACTTATTCTTCCCTATTTGTTATGGTCCTCAAGAAATAAGGTGTTTGATGCATGTGTCATGACTTTCGTGCTTTGAACGAATTGTCTCGCATGAAATGTAACAACCCAAAAATACTATAAAATTAATTATAAATAAAAATATATGAAAACTAAATTAAATATTCAAATAAATTAATTAAATAAATAAAAGGAAACACTTATCGCCATGAATATGATAACAATAACTATTAATATTAAAATAAATAAATAAATAAATAGAAATTGCTAACTATATTAATAAAATATACTAGAATCTAATTTCAAAAAAATGAGAAAAAACATAAAAAGGGAGGTGGATGGGAAGAAAGGGCATTCATTCTACGTAGCTTTGAAGGAAGATATGTATGATTATGGTTATGGAAGGGAATATAATAGATTTGGCAACGTTTTATTGGTTGGGGACTCAGGGACTCTTAGTGTCTCGTTGAGGGGTTGATTGAGTGGAGAGTTGTCCCCCACACGTTGTTTTACATCATTGCTAGTGGGAGATATATATGTAACTTTCCCAACAATTCTTTGGTTTACGTGTATGGTTCCTCCTCTTTTCATTTCAATTGTTAATAGGATAATGTTGTTTTTATGGAAATGAATTAGTTCATAAAAATACGTATAAATTTATTGATAGATTTCAGTAGATTTTTGTTAGATTGGTAAATTTATTCTAAATTTAGCATTATACTTATGTTAGCGCTAGCATTAAATAGATTTAATATTGTATAGATTAAACATATAAATATGGTTTATATATATATATATATAAACCATATTTAAATGTTTAATATATATATATATATATATATTATTTTGATATTTTGAAATTTCAAATATACAAAATATCAAAATAATATATATATATATATATATATATATATATATCATATTTGTATTAAATATGAATACTCGTGGTCATTCATTATACGTTACAGGTTTATGATTATACCTAAGAAATCCATGTTTTGATGTAACATAATCCAAGTTAGTGGATTATTCTTAGATTCTATAAACTGAATGGAATTTGGGTAGCTGGAAGAAATATTTTTTTAACCATGGCAACAGCTACCTCCCAAGAGTATATCCAACAACCTGCAAGTCAGATATACCAATAACTTGTGACTTAGCAGGGGTCGAGACGTCTTGGTAGGGTCACCTACCCTTCAAGCCTTGCCACAGCAAGCCAAATGAGCAACCCTACCCCCGCTGGTTTTGAACCTGTGACCTCCAGGGAAATAACACATGTTCTTAACCATTAGGCCCACTCAGGTGCTCTGACAGCTAAAAGAAATATTTTTTTTAGACCATGGGAACAACAACCTCCCAAGGGTATATCCAACAGCCCGCAAGCCAAATATACCAGTAACTTGTGACTTAGCAGGGGCCGAGACGTCCCGAAGCCCACCGGGGTGAGCCTCTATCCCAGGGGTCACCTACCCTTCGAGCCTTGTTACAACGGGCCAAATGAACAACCCTACCCCCCGTCGGTTTGCAGAAAAAGAAATATTTTTTTTTTAACCATGGGAACAACAACCTCCCAAGAGTATATCCAACAGCCTGCAAGCCAGATATACCAATAACTTGTGACTTAGCAGGGGCCGAGACGTCCCGAAACCCATCGAGGTGAGCCTCTATCCCAGGGGTTGCCTACCCTTCTAGCCTTGTCACAACAGGCCAATGAGCAACTCTACCCCCCGCCAGTTTTGAACCTATGACCTCCAAGGAGATAACACATGTTCTTAACCATTAGGCCCACTCAAGTGCTCAGTAGCTAAAAGAAATATTAATATTCACTTTGACATTTTGCATAGTCCATATTGGGAAAAACACCCTAAAGTCATAGGATTATATTGGTTTCTTATAACCCCCGGATCGGCCCAGTATACACCCCATCTTTGGCTTCAACAATTTTTACACCATTTCTAACGCAACCCTCTCTGAATTTGATGTTGTTTGCTTTAGAGGATCGAAATTCGTTTTCAACTTCTACAATTCTACAATGAAGTAGAAGTATCCATACATCACTATTAATTTGTAATATCCCCATTTTATGAACTCATATTATTAATTTGTAATATTCCCATTTTTATGAACTCATATTGCCATAGGCAACTTCAACTTTGCTTGTGTGAGATTTATTTTTCCATTACATAATTACAATACTTGGTTATTACTACTTGACTTTTGATTCGACTATCCTTGGGATTATAAATATTAAGCCTATGATAGTATTAAAAGCTTTTTTTTGAATATTAAAAGATTAGGAATAAAAAAAACTTATAATAAGTTATATGAATAAAAGAATAAGTTAAAAATAGTAAATAATAAATTATTTTTATTTAGTTTAATAAAGAAATTTGGTTATGTAATAATATATAAATAAAAACAATTCTGTAATGTGTTTATTATAATCAAATTTAATGGGATAATATAAATATGTATTATTTAAATCAATTATAATAAACATATTTGAGATACAATGAAATGTATGCCTTGGTTCTGTAGACTCCTTTGCATTTTCATAAAACTCATATGATAATGAAGTTACATTATATTAGTTAGGTAGGTTTTTTTAACTATTGTATTGTATTCATCATTATTTAATTGTTATTAATATTTTTTATTAAATTATATTTAAATTCATTGATTTATGGATATACTTGTTTGTTTGGTTTCAAGGACATCACTTTTTTGTTTATTTGGAGGTTGCTCCTTCAAAGAAACAAGTGAATGTTCTTTCATCAATAAAAGTATTGATATTGTGATATTTGGTTATCTACAATTGTATATTGGTGTGATAATTATGTCATATCATCGTAAAAGTATTGATGTTGTGATATTTGGTTATCTATAATTGTATATTGTTGTGATAATTGTGTCATATCATCCTAAAGTTTTTCTTTATTATGTTATTCCTTTTATGAATTTCTTCTTCTACTTTTAGGTTACATAACATACTATTACTAAGCAGGTTTAATGATGTGGGTGTTGAGATTGTTTTTTCTAATGAAGGGTGTAAGAAGGTCAGAGGATATCTCGTGCTCAGTAAGGGTGGTCATTTGGGAACTTTGTTTTAGATTAATGCATGAAATCTTTAGTGCAATATTTCTTCAATCCGTGTATAGTGAATAGATCTTATAGATCTACACTTTCGTAATCAAGACCAAAAGTAAATAGGAATCTACTTATGACGGCCATGCTTTTTGGGTACTTAAATGAGCTCTTGCTTCAGATAGCAAGTTACTTATAAAGAAGACAATGCTATGGAACTTTAGATTGGGTCATATAAGTGAGAAGGACTTATGAGTTTTGAAAAACAAACATCTTATTGACATGAGGGGTTGATTGATTGTACTCTTGAATTTGATTTTTGTGAGCATTGCATATATGGAAAATAAAACCATGTTTAATTTATTATAGGTTTAAGAAGTCTTAAGTCGTATTGATCCAGGAGGATAATCTCATATTTTATCAAAATTAAAGTCTTCAAAAAGTAAATTAAATATTACAGGGTGAAATATCTCATCAAGAGCTTTCTGACAACGCTTGTTTCACACAAAAAGAACTATGGATGCAGAAGTTATGAAGGTTTGAAGTTTCGACAGTTATGATTAAAATTGGCAAAAAATTGTTATTTAGACAAAATTGTAGATGTAATTTTTTTTAAGAATTTTGGGGAGACCATGGGATTTGACCCCCATGACCTCCAAATCCAACCAAATCTTTAACCAATCCCAACAAACCAGCACACAGGTTCTTAATGTGTATACAACAAAACTTAAATATAAGTTTTGTTTTGAAAATAAGGCGAGGTTGAGGGCATACCAAGACCCCCATCTAGAAATTTATATTATGCTACACTGAACCTATACACCGAACCTATATGCCAACATGGATACAAGTCTAACACCAAGTGGTAAACCATATAACATATGCCACATATATTATGAAACCAACAAACCATATAAATCGCCATATCATACCACTGTAACCATATAAATCAATAAAACATATGTCACATATATTATCAAACCATATAATTCGCCATATCTTACCACTATAACCATATATTAATACGCCACCACATGCCATATAAATCAATAAAACAGAAACCATATAATCCACCATATCATACCACTGTAACCATGTAAATCAATAACCATATATTAATATGCTACCACATGCCATATAAATCAATAAAATCGAAACCATATAATCCACCATATCATACCACGCAACCATATAAATCAATAAAACATATGCCACATATATTATTAAACCAAGAAACCATTTAATCTGCCACATCATACCACTATAACCATATATTAATATACCACCACATGCCATATAAATCAATAATAGCATACCACTGTAACCATATATTAATATACCACCACATGCCATATAAATCAATAATAGCATACCACTGTAACCATATATTAATATACCACCACATTCCATATAAATCAATAATATCTGCCACATTAGACCACTATAACCATATATTAATATACCACCACATGCCATATAAATCAATAATAGCATACCACTGTAACCATATATTAATATACCACCACATTCCATATAAATCAATAATACCGTGATGTGGGGGAGGTCCGCGGATTTGAACCCGCGACCTCCTCCTCCCCTTGCTAGCGCCTTAACCAACATGTCATATAAACCACTTGTTAAGGGATATGATAGATAATGGTTATAACTTGTAAGCGAAAATATGGGGGAAAAACCACCCAAAACCACTATATAAACCACTCTTGGGCACAGACTCCAAGACGGTGAATAGAAATCATTGCACAAAGTTCGAGACAGTTTTGCATAGTTACTAAGGTGGTATTGGCATGCTTCTCGAGGTGGTATTGCATGGTTTCTAAGGCAGTTTCTGCACAGACTTCAAGACAGTTTTGACATAGTTCTCGAGGTCCATACAACCATTAATGGGAACGATTCCTGAGGTAGGAATCTGCACAGTTTTGTATAGTTGTAGGAAGATGGTGTTCTCAATATGCATGCCAAAGGAGGTCTCAAGAAAATATAGTGAACTTTATACTCATTTTTCTCAGAATTTCGCAAGGAATTCAGTGGTGTTGTTTGTTTCTATTTCTGACTGACAGAACTTAGAAGTGTTTACAGACCACTCATTTTGTAATCTTTGAAGACTTAATAAGATTGGCCTTCCCATTGTAAGTGGCCTGAAAACGTAACCCGGGAGGGGTGAACTATGTTATCAGTTGTTGTCTTCATTTTATGGTTTGCATATATCTTTTATTTGCTTTTATGATTGATTTAAAGCATTAAGACTACATCTTTTAAGCTTGTTTATGACTAATCTACGAGATGTAGAACAGTTGGTGGTGGGGTATGGTTAAGATGCCCCCTAAGATGAAAGGTTGTCGGTTCTAATCCCGTCAGATACCAAAAAAATCCAACCATGTTAAGGGTTGGTGCGGTCCAGGCTGAGTGCGATCCTCGAGTGATTTTGATGGCTTAGATGCCCCTGGTTCATTGTTTCTTAGCCAATGGCAACCCTACTAGTCAAGGGGGTTCCACCACTTTGCCAACAAAAAAAAGAAGCTTGTTTATGAGTAATTAACATATGAAATTTCACATGCAATTTTCAATGGTTTAAAGATCCTGAATATTTTCAGATCAATTTTGGTATCAGAGATTAATAACCATTGCATTATGAGTTTATGTTAACAATATCCAGGCTAAAGCGAGGTGAAGGTGTATTTGAAGATTTTAATCCAGATATTGGGTGTACACATCGAAGAGAGAAAATGGCAGATGAAGACTACTGAGGAGAAGATGAAAAGGCCTCCCCCTAGGATTTCTATAAGATGGCAGACATAGTAGAAATGTTGTTTGCATATTATCAAGAGAGATTAGAAAAAAAATGAAGAAGGAGCAAACAAAGCATAATGCTTGGGGAAAAGGAAAAGACCCTTCTGAACCTTCTTCTCCATCTTCTTGAGTCTTCTGAAATCTCTAGTACTGCTTCTTCAAATACAAAGAAAAAACCTGAGAAGGTTAAGTATGATTTACCTTATTTAAAACTTGATATTAAGTTTGATTTGTCCACATATAATGGTGAACTTAATGCAGAAAAACTAGATGATTGGATTAGGCAGATTGAGTTGTATTGCATGATTCAAAAGCTTGCAGATGATAAAGAAAAGATCCAATTGGATACTTTTCATCTTGGAGGCATCGCACTCATATGGTGGGAGAGTAAGACACAATAATACCTCCTTACAAAAGGTAAAATTATTTCTTCCTGATATGAATTTTCTGTTGCGTTAAAAAAACAATTTTGTCCATTAGGCTACATAAAGCAAGCCATGATGGATTGGAAAATTTTAAGGCAAGGTAAATTTCAGAATGTACAAGAGTACACTCAAGTTTTCAGAAAAAAAGAAAGAAAAAAGAAAAAAAAAAGAGATTTAATTTTGGGTATACCTCTTTTACACTCAAGAAACTCTTCTCAAGTTTATTGGAGGATTACATAGTTATTTACGTCATATAATACTTATGTTTAATACTACTAACCTTGAAGAGGTGTGTGTGCAAGCCACACACATTGAGTCTAAAGGGAAGAGTGAGTATTCATGATGTTCCTTCAGCTGAATCCACCCATGAAAAAGAAGGCAAGGAAAAATGGAAAGGTAAGCATGCAACTACAATGACGAAAGGTGAAGAGAGGCCTACATGCTCGCATTGTCAAAAGCTGTAGAAATAATAGATCAATGCTATGTGCAATGATGCTAAGG
>LPNX011136775.1:0-57719 GCA_001517045.1 Pseudotsuga menziesii | reverse complement strand
CTAGGATATAGATGGCATGCATTGACTTTAAGGTGCCACCTAATTAAGCTAGTGGGTGAATAATTAATCAAATAATGATTAATTATTTTATCCTAAGCTCTGAGTGGGTTTAATATATTCCCACACCCCCCTATAAGTCTGGCTTTATGATGGTATGACAAAAAAAATATGGATGCATATGGATGCATATAGGGCCCAACAACAAGGCTATGGTCACCCTTTTACAATTATTATGTCTAGAAAAGTGAGGAAAGAGGCAAAACCACATGGGGAAAATCCTCCCTCAAGATAGGACAAGGCACAAAATTTGAAATATGTCTTCAACATATCTTCATCTTCACTTTAATGAGCTGACTGAACTACTTCTGGATGAAGGACTTGCTGAAGAAATCATGAACTCCATGATCATGCGCTGGAGTGTAGAACCTGCAAGAAGGAAGAGGAGAGACTCCTTGTATCTCATCAACTGATGAAGTAGGAGCATTATCTGAATTCTTCTTGATGCTGTCAAACTCTGATCTGCAAACATAATCTGAAATGGAAAAGAGATCTGTGCATACTCCATTCCAAAGAGTACAAAAAATAAGGCAATTTATTTCACACCCAATTCCCTGAATAGCTGCAAAATTGTGATGTGAATCACATGTCAATCTTCCAATTTGATGTAGCACCTGTATAGATCTGATATGAGGCTGATAAAACTCTGATATATCAGAAATATTAACATATGGAACAGCAAGGACAAAGTCTTCAATGGCTCCATGAGGATATAGGGCTAGACTAGGAAAATTATGAGCAACTGGGGAAAACTGATAGGTGTAAAATTCTGAATGATGGATGGGTAGAATGAGATGTTCACAATCTTTAGGAAGGCTCTGAGTATTGATGCCAATAACAAAGAAGGATATGCTGAAGCTCATGAGATCAAGTAAGGTAAGTGGTATGACACAAATAAGGCTACATGTGGCTAAGCAAACATCCTGGAAGTCACTGGGTTGCGCACCATCAATGAGAGAGGTATGCAAGAGGTGTAAGGAATCTGGCACATAGATCTCAGAATCTAAGATAGGAGATTGAGAGAATAATGAATGGGTTATAGGATCATAATCAATATCAATAGCAGCAGCTCCATATGTTACTTCTTTTTCATCAATAGTATCACAAGAAGAAAAATCACCTTCAAGAGACATAGAAAAAGATGGCTCTTCAATATTTGCTTCTTCATTGAAGGAGGAAGCATTCGAATGAAAGAGGGAAGCAGCAACATGAACTGTATGAGAAACTTCTTCATCATGATCAACTTCATCAGAGAATGTAGAGGCCAAGAGATCTTGAGAAAGAGAACAAGAGGAGATGTTAGGTTCGCTCCATGCTTCATCTTCGATTTCCTGCAAACCAAAAGCTTTGTACAAAATTTTCCAAAGCTCATATGGATATTCAGCAGAATCTATGAGATGATATATATTTGGAGACATTCCCAAACACATAATTCCATAAGCTCTATCACAATTATTTAGCCAATCAATCTTCTCTTCATAAGACTCAGGTTCACTCAATGCACCAATGGAGACATCAAAGAGACATTGCCTCTTCAAGTATGCACTCATCTTTGGATTCCAATCAGCATAGTTGAAAGGATATAGTAGAGGAACTTTTGAATCCATATTGAATTTGTTGATATGCTCTAAGAGATACTCTCTGCAACCTGCAAAACAAACTAGGAGAAAATCTTGTAAGCTAGACAAGCTCTTCTTCAAAGAGGGATAGGAGACTGGAAGCGCTCCTCAACTTTGTAGAACTTGATCAACCTTGTAGCTCTGATACCATGTAGAAATAATAGATCAATGCTATGTGCAATGATTCTAAGAAGAAGCACAGGAAATAGATCTTGCTACTAAGAATTCTCACAAGCATACACAGGAAAATAAGAGAGAAGAAAAGAGACTGAATCACATGAATGAAGAGATGAATATTGGTGTGTATCCTTCCATTGAATAATTATGAATAATAGTGTACATAAATAGTGCTTCCCTCATAGGAAAGTTGAATTGTATGGAAACAACTCATAAAGCTCAAAAAGGCTGACTTACCCAAATATAGTAAACCCCCATAGGTGGATAAAGCACTTGCTAAATCTATCAAGGACCTCACGAGTTGGAAAAAGCATGAGTGAGTTGTCAAGGAGATGGAAATAACATGCTAATCCTAGAAAATGGAGAAAAACTAATGGAGTATGGGTTGGAAACAAAAGCTCCCAGTTTCCTAGTTGTCTAGCTTTTATCTTATCCATAGAAAAGCAGAAAAAGCAGAAAAAAACAGAATCTGCTATAAGGTCCTGCATACTAATTCTAGATGAACCCAGAATCAGAAATAACTCATTCCTAGGATATAGATGGCATGCATTGACTTTAAGGTGCCACCTAATTAAGCTAGTGGGTGAATAATTAATCAAATAATGATTAATTATTTTATCCTAAGTTCTGAGTGGGTTTAATATATTCCCACAAAAGCAAGGGCACATAGAGGTAAAGTGTTGGGTACTACATCTAGAACTGAAACCGAAGTAATTTAAGGATCATAAAGGGAAGAAAAAGGCCATCTTTATCGTTGAGGACCTTGGATCAGATTATGAGGACAAAACAAAGATAATAATCGTAGGTGTGAAAGGTAAAGCTATTGTTGGTAATGATTCTAACATTGGTTCTTCATGTGCTTCTACTTCTAAATATCACGTCATTTCTCAGGATAAAAGGAATGCATTGTTTCATATAAGGTTGATTACAAAACAAAATAAGTTTGACACACTCATAGATAGTGGATCCCAGGCTAATCTTATTTCAGAATAAGTAGTTAAGCAAGTGGGATTAACAACAAAACCACACAAGAGACATTATCCATTAGGTTGGGTGTGTAAAGATAAAATATTACAAGTAACAAAACAGTGTGATCTACAGTTTGCAATTACATCTAAGTTTGTTGATGAGGTTGAAGTTGATATGGTCCCACTAGATATACGTGGAATTGTGTTGGGTAGTCATACTTATATGATTGAAAGGCAATATTCTATAGAGAACATAATCATGATCACTTGTTTAAAGAAGGAATTGAGTACATAGTGCATTCATATACATTTAAAAACGACAAATCATTGGGCACTACACAATAATTAAAAAGGGTTGTTAATGTAAGTCGGAATTTGGCACTTAAGTCTATGCAATGTAAGGAAAAAAAGAATCATGAGCATGAAAAGGAAGTGTCATTTCACTACAATGCACTTGTTATGGTTGATAGTGTTCCTATGGTAAAACATAATCATTATATGGGTACAATCTCTTTCATATTTTCAATGTTGATATTCATCTTATTACTAATCAGTAGTATATGGTTTGTTCCTACAATATTGAATGAAGATTTTGTGGAAACATGGATTAATGTACTTAGTAATGTTAGTGCATTGTTGGTTGTTGTTATAATTATTCAATTGTACAGGTTCTAGGAAGAATGGATAGGTGATACAAGACAAGTCGAACGAACATGTCCTCACTTGAATTCTGAATGATTCAAGCATTTGGTGGTCTAAAAGCTTCATAGAGGGAAGGTTTGATCCAGGAGGATCATATCATAGTTGATTGAAATTAAAGTATTCAAAAATTAAATTAAATCTTACATTGTGAAAGATCTCTTCAAGATATTTTCGGCAATGCTTGTTTCATGCAAAAATACCTCTAGATGCAGAAGTTATGAAGGTTTGAAGTTTGGGCAATTATGGTTAAAATGGGCAAAAAAATGGCTATTTGGGCAAAATTGTAAATGTAAATTTTTTATAGAATTTTGGGGAGACCATGGGATTCAAACCCATGTCCTCCAAATCCCACCAAATCCTTAACCAAGCTCGACTAGCCAACACACCACACGTTGGTTCTTAACGTGTATATGGAAAAACTTATATTTAAGTTTGAGTGATGTTTTGTTTTGAAAATGGGGAAAGGCCAAGAGCATAGCCCTAGACCCAATGTCAAAACCAAGACCCCTATCTAGAACTTTATATCATACCATAGCACCGAACCTTTATTCCAATGTGGAGCCAAGTCTAATGCCAAATGGTAAACCATATAACATATGCCACATATATTATCAAACCAGCAAACCATATAATCAGCCATATCATACCACTGCAACCATATATTAATATGCGACCACATGCCATTTAAATAAATAAAACCATGATATAGGGAGAGGTCTGCAAATTTGAACCAACGACCTCCTCCCCTCCATGCCACTTGTTAATGGATGTGTCGAATAATGGTTATAACTTGCAGGCGGAGATATGGGAGAAAAACCACCCAAAAACACTATATAAACCACTATTGGGTATGGATTACGAGATGATGAACAGATCTAATTGCATAGAGTTTGAGGCAGTTTTGCACATTTACCAAGGTGGTACTGGCACACTTCCTGAGGTGGTATTGGCACTCTTCCTGAGGTGGTATTGCACAGTTTCCAAGGCAGTTTCTACACAAAGTTTGAGGCAGTTTTGGCACTGTTACCTATGTTCATACATCCATTAATGGGAACGATTATTGATGCAAGAATATGTATAGTTCCACACAATTGCAGGAAGAGGGTGTTCTCGATATGCGTGCCAGAGGAGGTCTCAAGAAAATATAGTCAACTTTATACTCGTTTTTCTCATAATTTCGCAAGGAATTTAGTGGTGCTATTTGTTTCTGTTTCGGAATGACATAACTCAAAAGTGTTTCCAGAACACTCATTTTGTAATATTTGAAGACTTAATAAGATCGACCTTCCCATTGGAAGTGGCCCAAAAACATAGCCCAGGAGGGGTGAACTTTGTTATCAGTTGTTGTCTTCATTTTATGGTTTGCATATCTCTTTTATTTACTTATGTGATTGATTTAAAGCATGTTTATGAGTAATTAACATATGAAATTTCACATGCAATTTTTAATGGTTAAAAGATCCTGAAGATTTTTAGATCACTTATGGGTTATTGGACTTGATTCATTCTAATGTATTCGGTTATTTTAAAGTTCCTTCAATTTCTAAAGTCTTTGTATTTGTATTGTTCATTCATAATTATTCTAGAAGGACTTGGGTATATTTTGACAAGAATAAATCTGAGTTATTTAGTTGTTTAAAATATTTTAAGGTTCTCTTGAAAAATCATATTGGTAGGAAGATTAAGGTGTTGAGGAATGATAATGGTGGTGATTTTTGTTCTATATATATTTATAGATTATTTAAAGAGAATGGCATATAAAGACATCATGCAACCACATATACCCCTCAACAATCTAGAGTTGCAAAACTCATGAACATGATATTGATGGAGAGGGATAGAAGTATGATTGGTGGAGCCAACTCAAATATTTTTTTCTTTTTTGGTAGAAGTGGATGCTACCACATGTAACTTGATCAACAATTCTTACACAACAACTCTTGTGGAATAGACTCCTATGGAATTCTAGACAAGAAAAAAAAAAACTTCCACGTCTTTGTGTTTTTAGTTATGAGGCATGTTACCTATCGAATTAGCATGTGAATTTAAATCCCAAAAAACAATTCTAACATGAGAATAACTAGGATGGGATATCCATTGTCACCTTAGTATCACCCTCTCCAAATTTAGGTCATCTCTCCTCCAATTCAAGGTGGGTATCCCTACATAATATTGATATGATTATGGCATGAAATATCAAGGTGTATGAGGAGAGTAAGCCTTAACAAAATATAGTTGTAGAATAAAGGATAAAATGTGATGGAAAGGTCAAGAGACTAGTTCCTATACCAACAAGGGAAAATGGAATCAAAGGCTAATTCAAGAGTCATTATTTATTCATATGCATTGAGGGGAAATTGAGAGGAAATTTAGGGGAAATTGAGGGTTAATTCTTCTTCTTGTCCTTGCTTCTCTTCTTCTTGTTGGTTAATTGTTGGTTCACCATCCTCTTCCATGTCTATTGATCTTCTGTTAGTGATCACTTCATCTACTATTGCATATGGACTTTCCACCAATGTATTTTGTTTCGGAATTTAATGTCTATAAGCCTTTCTTTTTGAAGAGTATCCAAGAAAGATTCCTTCCTCTATTTTGGAGTCAAATTTTCCTAAATTTTCATCATTTCTTTTAATATAGCATTTTCTTCCAAAAAAATATGAAGTGTTTAACTGTTGTTGGTATTCCTTTCCAAAGTTCTTAGGGATTCATGTTGTTTCAACTCTGATTTGTCCTCTGTTTAAAATATGAAAAGTGGTATGAATAGCTTGGGTCCAAAAAATATCATATAGTTTGGAATCATTTAACATTGTTCTTAGCATTTCTTGGACAATCTGATTCTTTTGTTATGCTACCCTATTCTATTGCGGACTTTTGGCATCTGAAAAATTGTCACTCGATTCCATGTTCCTCTCATAATTCCTCAAATTCATTTGAGGTGTATTCCCCTCCATTATCTTATTTTATACACTTAATTTTCAAGTCAGTTTCAATCTTGACTAATTCTTTGAATACTTTGAGTAATTCAAAATCCTCTGAATTTTTCTTAAGAAAGAAAACCTATGTCATTCTTGTATAATCATCTATAAATAGAATGAAGTATAATTCACCGTTTAGACCATTTCTTCTCATTGGCCCACATAGATCAATATGAACCAATTCCAGTGGTTGTGTTGTATAATGTTATTTTGTTTTAAAACTTACTCTTGTTTGCTTTCCATGTAAGCATTGCTTGCATAATGAATTTAAGGGATTTGTAAGTTTTTGTATGTCTCTTATAGCTTGCCTTTTTCTAATCTTTATCATATTATCGAAATTTATATGACCCAATCTTCTATGGCAGATCCAGCATTCGTATGTTTTCCCCATACACCAATTTTCTTCTTCTTTCAAATCCAAGATGTACACATTATTTGGAGTTCTTGATGTCATTGCTTCTAATTTTCCAGAATATGTCTTCCTTGTGTTGCATTTCTTGGAGTCAAAAGTAAGAATGTGCCCTTGATCACGCACTTGGATGAAACTGAGAATATTATGTTTCATATTCTCAACAAGCAATAAATTTTCTGGTTTGTTCCTTTTATTGTCAATACTTACTATACATTTTCCTAAGATCTTGGTAGAACCATCGTCTCCAAGGTACATGTTGCCTTATTTTTCCCTTTATAGATCAATGAATTTTCCTTTGTCTCCTATCATATGTTTGGAGCATCCAATATCAATATACCAATGGCTCTTTTTGTTTAGAGTGTGTAAGTCCAAGTCACATTTTTCTTAGCATGGTTCTTTGGTATTTTCTACCAATCTTTGCATGGTATTTCTTATAGAACGAACTTTGATTTCATTCTAATGTGTAGTTACTGATTGGATTTTGCAGTCTCGATATTTATGACCATAGTTGTGACATTGATATCATTCGATATCCCTTTCCAAAATACTAAATGGATTGATGACTTTATTAGACTTCTTATTTCCATTGTTCACATTGTCAGCTCTGATGTTTCTAAGAGGATGTCTATTTCTATCAAAATTATTGTTTTCCAATGCTTTGCAATTTGTAGCCTTATGACCAAAATTATAACAATAATAACAATGCCCCAAAAAAATAGTTTGATATCTGGTAGTGAAAGGTCTTCTTGTTGATACAGCTCCTTTGTTTACATAGGCGGCCTATTGGTCATTCTTTATAGTGTCTTTTTCTTTGATAGGACTCTTGAGTACATATTCAAATATCATTGTACCTTCTTCATTATTAAGTGTAATTGAAATTGAATCCTTTTCATGGTTGTCTTGATCATATCCAAATCCATACGTGTCTGAAATTGATCTCTAATTGTTGATGATTTCATCCAACACCTTAGATTTTATGACAAATTTTTGTTGATAATCTAAGTGATTATTTAACTTTTGAAGTTCCCTCCTTATGGAGATATTTTCCTTCTCCAATCCTTCACACTTTGTTTCTTTCTCTTTCAAGTTTTATGCTAGATATTCTTCTATCCTTTTGATTTTTTTACCTATTCTTCACACTTAAGTAATTGGTCCTTTAAGTACTTATTCTTCTTTTTTTATTTTTTCAAATCCTTTAAAGCACTAATAGCTCTCCTTCAAATTCTACATTTGCATCTTTTAATATCTCATTTTCACATTCTTCTTCTATTTACATAAATAGCACTTATATTTCATCATCACAACTATCATCTTCATTTACTAATCTATTGTCCTCTTTGGCATATACATTTTTATGTTGTTTGCCTAATCTTTTATAATTATAAGGTCTACTTCCTCTATTTACCCTTTTCTTTTATTCATGATCATGGTCCTCTTCATCGTCATTATCTCTAATCTATTTATAAGGACATTTAGAAGCAAAATGACCTATTTTACCACATTCAAAGCATTTGAAATGAGCTTACCTTTGTATTTTCCATGAATTTTATAAAATTTCTTTACAAAATTTGCTTCTTCAAGATCGGATTTGTCGGAAGAACTCTTACCAGAATCTTGCTTGCTTCCTCTTGTCTTCTTGGAGACTTTGTTGTTGCTTCCCTTCTTGAAGGATTTTATTTTTCTTTTCTCATCTCATAGGTAGTGAGAATCCCATGGATCTCATCCATTGTTACTGTGTCAATATCCTTTTATTACTTACAAAAATGACACTTTAGAGTCAAATCTCATAGGTAGAGACCTCAACACTTTCTGTACAATTGCTACTTTAGGAACTATTTCCCCAATTCCTCTTAGAGTATTGACTAGTTCATCCACGCAAAGAAAGTAGGATGTAATGTTCTCATATTCCTTCATCCTTAGACTCTCGAACTAACCTCTATAAGTTTATATATTTTTCTTTTTCATTGTGTCATCTCCTTTATAATACTCTGGATTTTTCCCCATATTTATTTTGTTGAGCTACACTACATGACCTTTCTGAATTCTGAGTCTGTTGGACCAATTAGTATTTCATTTTTGGCCTTAGCATTACATTCATATAGCTTTTTATCAGCAGCATCAGTTGGAGGAGTGTTTGGAACCTTATAACCATTCACAACTTCTATCCAAATATATGTTCCCAGTGAATGTACGAAGACCGCCATCCTAATACTCCAAAGGGTATAGTTAGAACCATCAAAATGTGGTGCTCGATTTGTTGAAAGGCCTTCCTGTTTATCCATATTTGTATAAAAATCTAGATTTCACAATTATCTTTCCTTAAAGTGGTTAGACTGTCTCTAAAGGAATCTACTCTGATGCCAATTATTGGACTCCAAGTGATATAGAGAAGGGGGGGTGAATCAATATCATGCACTTTTTGTCATTTCAAACATTTGTTATACCATGCAATATTTAAATGACAAATAAACTATGTATCGTAAGCAATTTCCAATACAAATAACACTGTGAAAAGAATATATAAAGAAATATTATGTATAATTAAACTTTTTATTACAAATAATACTGGGAGACACCAATATCAAAAACAAGTGTGAGCTCCAACTCACTGATTTTTCTTACACCAATCAGATAGGATCACCAAACCCTTGCAAGCACCAACTTGTTGTTTTATAGGCACCAACCTATTAGGACACCAATCCTCTTATGAGCACCAACTCATATAAGCAAGCACCATCTTACGTAGCTAGGAACCAACCTATAGAAGACACACAGCGTTTGTCATTTCCTTGTCCTACCACCCAGATAAATATTTTTTGTTGTACACCTTAATTACAATCCACTCTATGCTTTATGCTCTCCTTTATTTGTTCTACGCAAACTGTTGAACATATTATACTTCACACTTACAACTCTTTTTGCGCAATCACTTATGGAACCCTTCAGTACAAATGCTCCTTGTTCAAATTATCCTTGGGATTCCCTCATAAATGCTTCTTGTATAACTGTGTGACTGCTCCTTCTATGTGATTGTTCCTTGTATACATGTGTGATTATGCGACTATTCATTGTATTTCAGCATGTCATGTTTTCTTGCACACTTTCTCAACTCATACTACCATTGATTCCCCTGAGCATTTCATATAATCCCTGAAGCTTTCCAATTCAAAATATCACTCCATTTGTGCACACAATCTTATCAAAACACTTCAATCTATTGCCTATTTATGTTGATCTTACTCAATTGATGTGTCTGCAAGTTTGGGTTCCTTTAAGTTGGTGGTTCCCCCTTCTTCCTTTCTTTTCGATCAGACTTACCACGCCTATTGTTCTTTCATCGGCGTGCACCTTTGTATATTTGCGAAAATTCAGCCACTTGTCCTTATATGGAGTTCCAAAACTTAGTGGGTTTTGCGCACAAGAGTTCCATGATTTGGCCGAACTTGCGCACATATTTTCTATATACTTCTTCAAACTGGCATTACGCACATGTTTTCTATATACTTCTTCAAACTAGCTATTTGCACACATATCTTTTATATACTTTTTCAAACTGGCTTTAAGACTTCAATGCCATCACCAAGTTCAACAATCTCCTTGACATCAATGACTAACACCAAAATCAACACTTATTACATACTTAAAGCTTAAAATTTGTATTTCAAAGACAAGGCATAAGCCAACAATTCCCAAAGACCATGCTTATATGTTGAGCTTATTTCTCCTATTTCTCTTCAAGAGCTTATTCATGTTATTCTAACCTACATTAAGACGAAGCAAAAGGCAAAGTCAAATCAAATAGCCAATATAGCTACCCAAGCCTCTTCTCAAGGCCATGGACTCTACCCTTTTGTTTGGTTATGATCCAAAACAAGGTTAAATAAAAAACAAGGCATGTATATGTTGGAATCTCTATTACATTATGGCTGCAAAATAAATCTGCATTACATATAGGTAGCTAATACAAAATTCTAAAAATAAAAATAAAAACATGTTTGAACACATGTTGATTCAATGCAAAGTTGAAGGGTGCTGAAATAAGGCTTCAAAAAATATAGTAGCCTCTCATCGATCTGGAAAACATCCTCCATGGACGTCTCTAAAACCAAATATGCATGAAAACATCATTCATGCCTTCAATCATAACATGTATGGGGTGTTCAACATCAAAATATCTTCAATAATAAATGAGGTTGAGATATAACGTGAAGTTTCGAATTATAAATTAACTTATGCTCCTCCTCCTAAGCTGCACTACTGGTGTAGGGAGACTAGAAAGCTCTTTACACACTTTCTAGAACTGTCTATTAGTCATATCTACCGTGAACACAATCAACATGTAGACTGTCTATCTAAAACTTCACTTTCTTTGGCTCCGAGATTTGGCACTTTCTCTGAATTTATTGATGGTCATTTGATCACCCAGGATACTCTCAAGCTCTTTTGAGCTGGTGCTTGGAGCATGATCTCCATTTCACTTTTATCACCCTATATTGTTTTAGTATTGGAGCTGTCTCCTTTAGATTGCAGCTCTGCTGCTCTTATTGTACACGGTAGATATGGGATTGACTTAATAGTATATTACTGATGGGTATATTTCTTTTGGAGTTGCACTGATCCCTCACCCTTGCAGCTTCGATGAGTTGTATCTCTTCTTGATGACAGGCTGTATGTCTCCTCTTTAAAACTTCATTATGAATGTAGCCCGTATATTGGGTGGGTCCAGCAGATGCCCTTTGATTCAATATGAATAACAAGGACATGCTTTTTTCTTTCTGAAAAAAAAAATTTAACTTATGCTGCTAAGTTTTAGATGGTTGGAAAAAATTTCTGAACATAATTACTTGCTATCCCAAACAATTTCCAACCATAAAAACACGCTAGTCATCCCTATTTTCACATGAAAACATACACAAATTTGAATCTATTTATGGCTGAAAAAATTATGCGTATTTATTATCCAAAATCTGAAAAATGTCTAAATTGTTTATGATAGAAAAGACTAAAAAAATAATTGATTTGCGTTGTCATAAATATGCCATAAAAGCTGAGATATATCTGAACTATGCAGTGGAAAATTAGATTGAAAATTTCTAATTTTACCTTCTTGTTTTTAGTAATTTTATTCACAAACTTTGCCAAACTCCCATATTCATGTTTTCCTTTCATCAAATCTTAAAATTGTTCATTCCCCGATGGATTTATATTCAATAATACCATTTCAAACTTATCAAATACTGAACCATAATATTCAGAATTTTGAAAAGAATCATAGTTTACCAGTCCTTTGTCATCTTGAGTGGATGACATGGATGCTTCATCCACGACATTTTCCTCGTGCATGGGTAAAAAAGGCCTTCAATGGTTGAATCATCAACAATGCCTTCTTTTCTCGAGGCTTCCATAAGACCCTAAAAAAAACTTTTCATAATTTATTTATTCATAATGAGGATCCAAATGCTTGAGAAATATTTTAATAAAATCTACTAGAGTAGAAATTTTTCCTTTGTCAAGATTTCCGTACCAATCAAATGACTTATCCTCTAAGGTCAGTGCCAATGTCCTCATCGTAACATTTTCATGAACACCACTAAGTGTCAATGTACTCATCATAACATCTTCATGAACACCACTAAGATTCTACCATAACCTGATGAAGGATGCAACAATCAATATAGTTGAATCAATGCACCCATGAAATAACTTAAGATGATCAATACAATCTAGACTATAAGCCACAATTGGAGATCACAAAATCAATGGACCATTAAACTTATCTAACCATGGAGCCAATGCCATACCTCTTCACTTCTTAATATTATTATGAGGAGTTGATATAAAATCCAAAAATGCATGATCATCATACCTCATACCAATGCCAAAATTGTGGAGTAGCCAAGGTGAACCTTCAAGTACCTTCAAAATGATGAATGCTTCACCTCTACAAACAATAAGTCTTCAAAATATGCAAGGAAAATGGTTTCTTCTTTTTGTGGAGTTACCAAGGTGAACCTTCAAGTGCCTTCAAAATGACGAATACTTCACCTCAACAAAAAAACAAGTCTTCAAAATCTCCAAGGAAAATGGTTTCTTCCCTTCATGGAGTTGCCATATCACGACAATATATTCAACATAAAATATTCATCAAATATTTTGAAGCATAGCTTTTCAAAATTTTGGGAAATGGACTTTATCCTCAACAATGACACCAAAAAGTTACCTCTTGAACCAACAAGTTAAATTAAAGACCAAAAGAACAATACTAACCCAACAGTAACTAAGAGGGAGGCCATGCTCACCTCACCACCCCTCTTCCACTTTAGGTTGGCTCTCCTCCAGCTCAAGGAGGAATCCCTAAATGCTATGGAATTGAGGCTCAATGTGACACAAGAATAGTAAACCTTAACAAATACAGTTGTAGCATAAATGATACAAATTGATGGAAAGATTAAGAGACTAGTGCTTATAGAAACAAGGGCAAATGGAGTTAAAAGTTGTTCTAAGAGGGATGAATATATGTGTGTGTGTGTGAGTGATACGTATATATATGTATATACATATATATACGTATTACATATATATACGTATACATACATACACATACATACCTATGCATATATATAGATAGACATACATACATATACATATATACAGATATACACACACACACATATGTGTGTGTGTGTGTGTGTGTGTGTGTGTGTATCTATATATATGTATATGTATGTATGTCTATCTATATATATGCATATGTATGTATGTGTATGTATGTANCACACACACACACACACACACACACACACACACACACACACACACACACATATATATATATATATATTCATCCCTCTTAGATCAACTTTTAACTCCATTTGCCCTTGTTTCTATAAGCACTAGTCTCTTAATCTTTCCATCAATTTGTATTATATGTATATGTATGTATGTGTATGTATGTATACGTATATATATATATATATATATATATATATATATATACATGTTAGCTTTACCCCAAATTTGGATGGAAATTACTATGAGATATGTGGAAAGAAAGAGTAAATTGATTATAGTTTTAGCTATTATTCATGATCCAGATGGAGATCGGTGGCCACCCACGTATTCCACTGGCTCAAAACAATTGTCCATTATGGCAGTTTCCTAGTTATATTTCTACATTTTTTCAGGTCCCAAACATTTGGGGTCGTTTTGAGGCCCTAAATGACGTTTTTTGGCAATTCGGGGGGGGATGATTGCCAACAACACTCATTTGGCCCCACTCAAAATATGTAAATCTCGGATAGACCTTTCCAAGTGGCTATCGAGTGCCCAAATTGGAGATCGTATGCAAAAGTTATGACCCTAGGAAGTTGATTGTTCAACTAACCACCTTGGGGCCGCAAACTTTATGACGGCTCATCTTATAGGGTTATGTTTTGGACTTTTGGGGTTCTTGCCCTCATGATTATTATAAATAGGCCATTTGGGCCTCATTTTGTATTCATCTTGCCATAGATGAGCATAAAGTCCACATCTCTTCTAAGAGATAGGTACCACCATTCTAGCAGTTGTATTGCAGTCTGTTCTATTTCCACCATTTAATAGAATATATGTTTGTTGTATCTCTGTTATATTTGTAATATGTCAATGTTTATGATTCTATATATGTTCTTTCATTTCGTTCACACATAAGTCGAGATCAATTCAAGAGTACATTTCATTGGAACATTCAGTAAGATGGCACACCATGAGCATTTATTAATAATGCTCTCATGACATCATCAAAGTACTCAAGCTTCCAAGCTGGGGCGGTCCTTAAATCGAGTGGTAAAAACTGAGTGCTTCAAGGAAACAATTTTGAAATTGGAAATTTCCTCTATATTTGTTGCATTTTCTATTCAAACTGCTTTTCAGAAATCCCATGATAACTCTGTTTTTAGTGACATTTTGTTTGCAAATATTTGGGCACTTTGTCAGAAGATAACTTCTCCCAAATTTAGGACACCACTCCATCTAATATCCCCTCAACCTTAATCTTCATGAAATAATAATAATCAATTTAGTTGCATGAGACACTATTGTGCCTAGCATCCCCCTCTTAAGTGAATTTTAAATTAATCCTAAGTGCAAACCTTAGAAACTAAGGTTATACACTTAAATTAATCTGTCACTTAAAAAGTACAGTTATTAACCCTTAAGAATTTAGGGAGACCCTAATTTGATGGGTTCCCATTCCCTAAGATAATTAAGTGTGAATTAATTTCCTTATTACCATAGTCAAGTATCCTTGAAACATAATTTAAATGGAGTGCATCATCTTATGAGCGTTGTTTTACTTGTAAGGTATATAATACTTTACCAATAATCACCATGAAGACATGAGAGCACATCACATCATACCTTTTATCCAATCACCATGGCCACCATTCAACCGTGAAGAAGCACTATATCTAAGTAAAAAAACACAAGTACACCCCCTACCCATTGAATTATCTAGCCATGAAGAACTGCAAGCTTGATCCTTGTGAAAAAATTCACTTGTGATGTGATGAAAATCACATGTGTGATCTTCATACAATATGAGGGGTAACAACTCATATGATGGGGTAACAACTCATATGATCACATGCTTAGGGAGAAGCGATTATAGTTGGATAATAAGACAGTGAAATGCATTTGCATTGGCTATGGCATTTGTGTGAAATGTTACAAGCTTTGGGATCCTGTTGTTGAGAAAGTTGAACCAAAACATTAACCAGAATTTCATGGTGGACTTGTTGAAGCGAAAATATCAGAGAGTTCATAAAATAAAGTAGAAACTCGACCTCCACCTTTCAAGAGGTCCACTTGTCAAAGTAGACAACCATACATGTATAATAATAGTATGTTTGATTGCAAATGTATATTTTCTTTATCTACTAATGATAGTTAGCCTAGAGCTATGAATTTACCAACAGAGATGGAAGACAATGAGTCTTTGGAGATTGACTATGGATCAAGAGATGGTTGCAATTAGGAATACAACCAAATTGAAATTAATACCATTTTTAATGGGTGGAAAATCATTGGATGTAAATGGGTGTTCAAAAAGAAGATTAGTTCATATGGTAGTGTTGAAAATCATAAGTAAATATTGGTTGCAAAAGGATGTTCCTAGGTTGAGGGGACATACTTTTGTGATTTTTTTTTCCCCAATTGCTTAGTTTCCATTTATCAAGTTGTTGTTATCTATAGAAACAAATTTTTATTTAGAGATAAAATAGATTGATTTGAAGACAAAATTCCTTCATGGTGAGTTGGAGGATGAAATCTATATGACATAGCCAAAGAACTACTCTGGAAAAGATAAAGAGTCATTGGTTTGCAAATTAAGAAAAATCCTTTTATAGTCTCAAAATATCACCTAGAATGTGCTACCAAAACTTTGATTGTTTTATGTTGGGATTGGGACTTTTGATATCCAAATTAGATCACTATATGTATTACGAACATAATGGAGGACGTTTCCTTGTTATCACTTTGTATGCATATGATATCTTATTTTTGGTAATTAAGTAGGCATGTGTTGAATGATTTGCAGTCTTAGATTTCAAGACAGTTTGACATGAAGGACTTGGGGACTACAAATTATATCTTAGGAAAGGAGGTAAAGAGAAATAGGGTGAAAAAAAATCTTTGATTGGGCTAGAGTAAGTATTTGAACTCTATGTTACAACAATTTTGCATTGCATATTTTAAAACATTTGATGTTCTTATTTATGTGGGAATTAAGCTTTTCTTTGAGCAATTCCCACAACAACTCTAGAGATCAAGGATATAGGTCTTATTTCTTAAGCAAGTGTATTTGGTAGTTTGATATATAGTATGTTTTGTACTAGACCAAACATTACCCAAGTAGTGGGAGTCTTGAGTTGATTCATGGCAAATTCTAAATATGAACATTGGGCTCCAATGAAAATGATCTTTAGGAATGAGGTAATTCTTAGTATTCCATTCAATATTATGGTGATATTTTATCGGGCCAACACTCAATGGACATACGTGGTTATGAGGATTCTAATTGGGCAGGGAATCTAGATAGGTGGATATCTACCAAATGATATGTGTTTTGAATGTTTGGTGGAGTAGTGAGTTGTATGAGCAAGTGGTGGGTTGTGGTTTTCATCCATTATAGAGGCATAATATGTGAATCTACTTGTACATTAAGAATTCCATTTATATCATGAAATTGTGTTTATATGTGGGGATAAGTTAGAGACTTATAATAGTTCAGTGTAATATTTAAATTGCCATTTAACTTTCATGCAAAGAAAAAACATATTGATATCCAATATCATTTTGTTCGACACATTCTAGATGATGGAAACGTGATACTGGATAAATAATTTTGATACTTTGCAAAATGTTGCAAATGCATTGGCGAAGCCGACGAGCACAAATACATTCAAGTGGTGTTGTGAGTCTATTGTCCTCATCATGCCTAGCAATTTCTTCATAGTTTGATGCATTCTCCATATGCTCTTTCAAGATATATGAAGACACAAGAGTGTAAGAATGTTAGAAAAGGAGTGCCATACACCTTGTAGTGATCTCAATGAGTGTGGTCATGCATGTTATTCACATCATGGAAGTTAGTTTTTTAGTGAACGCCAAAAATGTTGTGCCATTTATGTCATGCATGGAGTAGCATTGGTAGTAAAATCCATGTGGCATTTATCTCATTCAAGGAGAAATGATTTTAGTAAAAGAAAAAAAAATTATATGGTTTCCGAAATGAGGAATTAGAAACCATAAATGATTTATGGTTTTGTTATCTCTATATATTGAGTCCTTGGGTTGGTGGTATTGTATGAGGTTATACACTAAGTGGGATGTGAGATGTGGAATGTGCTTATTAGGCCATTGTACCTTAAATCCATAGAGACTATCAAATTTAAATGTTCCTATGAATCTGCATGTGAGTGATAGCTTGTATGGAGAGGAATCAACTGAAAAGTGGTAGATACAACTGAGCATTGAGTTTCTATATTGGTAAAAAAGTATGTAAAACCCAAAAAAAATTATGGGGTTAGCGATAAGCTACACCTAGTATTAGGAAATTAGTGTCTAATTTTGAAAGTGTTGAAGTGGTAATAAAGTTATATAAAGTTTTTTTCTCATCAATTAGTAAATAACCTAGTGATCAAACACTTATTAGGTAGGCATAGAATATCATATTCTAAAATCATAATTATACGCAATCATTATATTGTTAAACACAATGCAATTTAATTAAAAATAGTATTTATGGTAACCTCAACTAATATACCCTTTCCCATAAGAGACATCAAATATTTTTAGAAACCCATACATACATTTATCACTCTTGAGATATAAATAGGTTTAAGATATTTCTCTAAACTTATCTTTGATTTCAAAAATAAGCTCAATAGCTTGTGGATAAGTGGTCTATTAAAAAGCAAGGAGGTGGTTGGGCTTGTACTAATATGGAGGCCTGAGTTCAAAAGTCTCCGTGTGGTTCTAGATGAGGTCAAGTGCAAGTCATATGTACTTATATCCATCATGTCCTATTTGAATCGTTGTTCGATAAATTTTATAAGCTGACTAGCTTTTGTGATGTGTAGAGCAACTCATCATGTAAAGAATAACAATAATTAATGTGAAATCTTTACACACATAACATAAATAAACTAACATCTTCCAAGCTCCTCCTATATCACCACAAATCGTTTCTTGGAAGTTTTCTCTAGTCTTACCCATTTCCATAACAATGGGAATATTTTAGTCTATATATTGTACCCTAGAGTGTATTACCACCATCATAAAACCATATTAAACCTAGTCCACCAAGCACTGAGAGGGTTCAAATTTCTAGAGGTGTAAAATTTAGCTTTTGTGTAATTTTTTGTCACATGAGTGACAACATATTCACCATATTGGGTTGTAGAGCATGACAAATTTACTCCTAAATAGTAATTTGAATTTGGAATTGCACAAATTTATGACTCGCACCAATGATCCTTAAGAGAACAGTGTGATATTTTTTATTTGTTGTTGCAAGTTGTTATAAGAGATGATAAATAGTGCTAAGCTTTCTTAGAAGTGAAATGATGCTCTCTCTTTTTGTACAGTGCATTAGGTACCCGAGAAATGTGATTTTCATTCTCACTGTGAATAGGAATTACAATTTTTACGGTGGATTTTTCTTTCGTTTGAACCATCAAATCCTTGGTAATAGTGAACTACTAATAAACTAGACAATAATATTGAAATAATGCTTTTTCATTTGTATTTGAAATTGGTTTTTTAATTCCCTTTATTTATTTTTATTTTTTTAAGAACAAAATCATTATATTTGGTATTTCAAGATTGAAATCAAATATACATTGTTAGGATTATTAATCCTCCCTTGTCCAAATTTGGTCATATGTCTAAATTGGGAGTCATGTCTAAATTGGGAGTCCATCCAGTCTATTTATAGTCATTAACACCATTGGGTCAACTTGACCTAATTGGGGCACATGTTTCAGTTACTAAAGTGTGGAGAACACTAATTGAGGCTCACTGCCACTGATTGCACTTGATTGCATCAGTTTAGGAGCCTCCTAGACCAATCCCTACAATGTAGGAAGCCACTGTGAGTGCCAAAACCAACCAAGGTCAGTTCACTTCAGTTAATGACTAGTCAAGCTAAGTTAGGAGTCAGTTACATTGAGTTCTAGTCCTCTACATTCAGTTAGCACTAGGTTTACTTGACTACACACATGTGGGGCGCATTTCTCACCTACCACAGTCAGTTAACCTTAGTCAACACTGAATGTAACACTTGAGTTTTGTTTTAGAGCTCCGATGAACTTCGGTTATGGTTTAGACAAGGTCAATTGACTACTGAGCCATCCGATAGTGATTAAGACAAGGTCTTAGTTACCTACAGTCAAGTAGAGTTTATCAAATCGAATTTCCTCATGTGGATTCGAATTTCATGTGGCTATTAAATCCATTTTACTTCATTGTAATTATCATCGGATTACTTTTTGATTAATGAAAGCATTCATAGCTGCAAGCCATTTTTGCATTGTTTCATTCTTCAATTGCTGAGTAAATTGTGAGATCCACTTTGTGAGTTTTGTATTTGTCTACAGATCTATGTGCTCAAATTTACATGGTGTCAGAGCCTTGGTGGACAAGACTCCTCTCCTCCTCAAATCTCCATCCAGATCATTTTTTGGCAAATTGCTCGTTCCAGTACTGCACCAGAAGCGGAGAATTTACCACTTAATATCCCAAGTTAGGAAATTGTTGATCAAGCTTGCTTGATCAACTATGCTAGGTGTGAAGGAAATTCCAAAAGTGCAGACTGTCGACCTTACTTTGTATGTTTGATTGTGTGACAGGTTATCAGCTTCTCTTACAGCATTCGCTACAAGTAGCCCTTTCTTCTCACTGCATTCGCTACAGCAGCTCAGTTCTTCCTACTACATTCAAAATGGCTCATCAAATAGAGCCTCTCACTCCCTTCAACTATCACCAATGGAAGGCATACATGGTGGTAATGCTCCGCACCAAAGGGATTTTCAGACTCATAGAAGAAGTAGAGGAAGAGCCATATTCAAATAAATACAAAGATAAGTACATGAACAGGCTTGATGAAGCCCATGGACACTTGCTCTTCTCAGTCTCTAAAGATCTTTGGTTCCACATTCTAGAATTGAAGACTCCCAAGCTAGTTTGGGACAAGCTTGCCTCCCTATTTGATAAGCATGATGAGATGAGGATCCATCAGCTAGAAAATGATATGATTACTCTCAATCCATCCAATTTCAAATCTTTGAATGCATTCTTCACAAAGTTCAAGAATCTGATATATCTATTGAAGCAATGCAAAGTGGAGAAGGATGAAGATAATCTCATCCTTGCTATTCTCACAAAGCTAAATTCAGACTACTCAGTCTTTGTATCCACCTTCCAAACATTAAGGCTCACTACTCCAAATTGGAAGATGCCCACTCTTAATGCTTTCATCCAATCTCTTATTTCTGAGAATGATAAATTGATCCAAATGGGGATCATTAAATCTCCCAAAGATCTAGCTCTAGTTGGAAGAGGAGATAAGGTAGCGAATGACAAAGGGAAGTAAAGAGATGATTCCCCTGTGAAGAAACGGCAGTCAAAAGAACCTTCAAGTTCAAAGAGAAGCAAGAAGAATGGAAAACGCAAGGTCCTCTGCTCTTACTGTGGAAGGGGCTTCCATTTAGAAAGCTCCTGTATGAGAAGACAACTTGATGAAATGGCTCTTCTCTTGAAAAAGAACAACAATGTACCTACTAGCGCAAGGAAGGAAGACTCTAAAGAAGAAGAAGAAGAATACCAAAGGAAAGGACATGCATTGAAGGCTTGCTGCACATCAGCACCTATCTTCCTCATTGATTCTGGAGCTTCCAACCATATGGCTGCATCCAGAGAATCATTCTATTCTTTTTAGTCCTTTGATGGTCCTAGTATTCAGAAGGGCAATAACAATAAAGTCAAAACAAAGGGGAAGGGATCTATCCAACTTGAACATGGAAGGTTCAAAGATGTGTTATTTGTTCCCTCCCTAGCTTCAAACCTATTATCTGTCTATCAGATGACCCATACTGGATCTCCAAAGAGAGTGATCTTTGGTCCTGACTCAGTGGAGATCACAGATATCTCTACTGGGAGCCTCATAGCAAAGGGTACTGCAAATCATGCTTCAAAAGCATATGAGTTCTCACATTCCATGCCTTCTTCAGAACCAGTGCACTCTCAGCAACCACCTGCAAGGGAAGGTAAAATCATTGCATCTACTTCTTTTACAGCTTCTACTAGTATTGCAGATCCATCTATATCAGTTTATGACATTGAGATTCAGGGTGACTCAGATCTAGATTCAGTCCCTGCTTCCAAATTGGAAGTTAAGAAGATGACTGGAAACTCACTTGACACTCAGAAAGGAAAGACTCTTGCGCTATGTCATGCTATTTTACCTCCTTCGGGGAGATGCAATAGACTTCCTGTAAGATGCAATATGGCAAGGGCTCAATCTTCCTACATTCAGAAGAATGGATATGATCATACACCTCTTCATTCAACAAGAGACAAAGGTTACATTCCTCCTTCCTCCCATCATCATTTTTGGTGAAGAAGGATAAGTCTACATGCCATGCCCCAGAATACCTATGCACAGCACACCATGCATGTTGCTTCACTACCTCACAGAGATGAAGATTGCAGCAACATATTTTCAAGTTTTTCAAACTTGAGACCTGATTCTACCTACTTAGCTAGAGGGAGGGATTTTTTCCCATATGTGGTTTTTGCCCCACCTCTGTATTAAGCAGTTACTTTATTTTACTTGATGTAATGGGTGACCTATGGTCTTAGTTACCAGGGCCCACAGTTTGTCCAAGTTAGAATTCAGGGGGGGTGTTAGGATTATTAATCCTCCCTTGTCCAAATTTGGTCATATGTCTAAATTGGGAGTCATGTCTAAATCGGGAGTCCATCCAGTCTATTTATAGTCATTAACACCATTGGGTCAACTTGACCTAATTGGGGCACATGTTTCAGTTACTAAAGTGTGGGGAACACTAATTGAGGCTCACTGCCACTAATTGCACTTGATTGCATCAGTTTAGGAGCCTCCTAGACTAATCCCTACAATTTAGGAAGCCACTGGGAGTGTCGAAACCAACCAAGGTCAGTTCACTTCAGTTAATGACTAGTCAAGCTAAGTTAGGAGTCAGTTACATTCAGTTCTAGTCCTCTACATTCAGTTAGCGCTAGGTTTACTTGACTGCACACATGTGGGGCACATTTCTCACCTACCACAGTCAGTTAACCTTAGTCAACACTGAATGTAACACTTGAGTTGTGTTTTAGAGCTCCAATGAACTCCGGTTATGGTTTAGACAAGGTCAGTTAACTACTGAGTCCTTCGATAGTGATTCAGACAAGGTCTTAGTTACCTATAGTCAAGTAGAGTCTATCAATTCGAATTTCCTCATGTGGATTTGAATTTCATGTGGCTATTAAAGCCATTTTACTTCATTGTAATTATCATCGGATTACTTTTTTATTAATGAAAGCATTCACAGTTGCAAGCCATTTTTGCACTATTTCATTCTTCAATTGCTGATTAAATTGTGAGATCCACTTTGTGAGTTGTGTATTTGTCTACAGATCTATGTGCTCAAATTTACATACATTAGTTAGCCGCATAGATTGTTCACAACAACTTGTTGTATCCGTAACCCTACCTTATAGCTACATATTATAGTATCTTTCATCATTGAACAAGTTTTGACAAAATTGCCTACTATCTACCCTTATAAAAGGAACTTTCAAAATGAAACATGAATCCTCTTAATTGTATGTAGTATCCCACCACAGAGATCATAGAATTGAAAGAGATATTTCAAGAGAGGCCACTTCTTTCCTTCTTTCTTGAAAAACCAAAATACCTTCCTACAATGTGAGAGCACACTTTGAGAGAGTATTTGATTGTGCATTGAATTCTCTAAAGATATTTGAGAAGGATATCAATTCAAAACTATATTTGTTTAAGACGTTTTATGCATAATGGGGCCTAGGAAATATTTTAATTTGACACTTACCATTATACCATTCCAGCAACAACGTTGATTCCTTTATACCTTGATTTATAATGAATTTGATCAGAACCCATAGTGCAAGGAATTCAGACTTGTTATTAGTTCCATGCCGTTCTCAATATTTGAAAGTGAAAAAATGATGATTATTTATAAACAATACAACCCCAAAACCACACATACTTGGAGTTCGTTGGCACGCACCATCAAAGAAACCCCATGCTTTTGTGTAATACATAGTTAGCTCCTTGAGAACCCTAGTTTCCTTCAATTACATATCCTTCCACCCTTGTTTCTAATAGAGTCTAATATTGAGGGACACTAGGACAACAAACATGGTAATCCTTTTGAAAATCATCTTATGTCAACAAATCCATAAGGCATGTAGGACACAACAAGCTAGTTCTCTATGGTTCAAAACAATTGGGTTTGACATCCAGGATTCAAAACATTCGAATAGGGTGTTCTCTTTCCACAAATTGAATACACACACTATCTGAAGTACTTCTTGCCACACTAATAAGGAAAAGGGACAAGTAACAAAAAATTTATCAATAGGTTGAACTTCTACCTTACAAAGGATACATTGATTTGGTCTATCCCAACATCTGTTTTTGTCATTGTCCCACAAGATCATTTTTTTGGATAGTGAAAGTTAGGAGAAAATTGTAACTTTTAGTGCACATGCTAACTTCCATATCATCTTCCAGCCCTATAACCCATCCCTAGTTAAATTTTTCATGATCAAGGCTTAATATCATAATTTTTCAATAAGATTACTAGAATATTTATTCTATGTTCATTTGAGTTCATCATCAATGTTAGAATAGTAATCCACCACTTAGTACCTTAGTCTAAAGCCTTAGTCATTTTTATTGTCAATTATGCAATGATATGTTATGGTTTGGACTTAGGGAAGTCAATCCAGCATAATAACCAGTTAATTTGATGCTTTAACACCTACAACGGTGCTCCAGCTCAGTCAAAATCCACATGTGTGCCCTCATTTATTGTTGATGTGCTCCCATTCCTTGAATTGGGGAATTGTGGTTGACTAAGAGTGCTAGGGGTGGATTTAGCCCAAATTTTTTGTTGTTGGAGCATTTAATGCCCACCTAGAGCCTCCCACTTACCTTATTTTGCACACCCACGCATGCATAGGAGTCATGATTTCTCTAGTACACATCAGGCACGTCCACACCTCCATTCGTGACCATTTGGGTTGAGTTGGAGTGAGTTTATCCCACCTAGGGGGATTGAGGCCAATTTTGCCAATTTCACATGTACACTCAGATTTGGATTCCAAAGCCTCTCGAATTGAACCAAATTTAATATAGACCTGTTCTTAACATATTCACATGTTAGACAGTCAAATAATATCCAATTTTTGTTTACACTGTGTATGCAAAATTGTTCCTCTTTCATGTTTTTTTTCCAGTTTTTGCAAGTAATTCGATTTGTGAGATTCTCTAAGGCTCCTAGATCTTGCTATAAATCAAAATTCTCACATGGTATCAGAGACGAGTGGATTTTAGTGAGTTGCATATCAATCTTGAGTGTTTGAGTTGCATTGTTTAGAGAATTTCCAGATAAAATTCAGTGTTTTTTGTAGGACTTTCAATAATTTTCTCATCATTAGTGCAAGAAGAAATGGAATCAAACCACATCTTTCTTACCCGCTTCAATTGATTTGATTGGAAGGAAGAAATGGTTATTCAATTGAGATATAAAGTTCTCTATAGAGTTACCATGGTCACATAAATGGAGCCAAACTCTGTTGTAGAGAAAGATAAGTACTTCAATATACTTAATGAAGCCTATGGATTGCTATGCATGAGTATTTCAAGAAAGCTCTTATTTCATATAGACAGTTTGACAACCCTAAATGAATTATGGGTTAAACTAGAATCACTCTTTGGGAAAACTGATGAATTGAGAGGACATCGGCTTGAAAACAAGCTCATAAGCATGAGCCTACCGCATTTTGAAACTATCCATGTGTTCTTCACAAAGTTCAAGTCTCTAGTGATTCAGCTGAAGTAATGCGGAATTGGGAAGAAAAAACATCAGTTGATATTGTCCATCCTTTTGAAGTTAGGCCCATAATTTTCACTTTTTGTAAGCACCTTTCATTCCAGCAAATTGACACTTCGAAATTGGCATATGGTTTCCACGAGAGATCTCTTCTCCTCTATGCATTCGAATAGTGGCCTAGCAATTTGAATGGGAGATGACTCTGAAATCCAGACCAAAGGAGTTGGTAGGATTGATTTGGAGCATGGTTATTTCAATGATGTGCTCTATGTACCATATTTGGAAGCAAATTTGTTGTTATTCTATCAAATGACTCATACAAGAGAATCCAATAGAGTAAAATTTACTCCTGACTTGGTAGAGATTGCATAAATCTCATCAAACCAAGTTGTGGCAATTGGGTATGCAGACCACCAAGAGAGGATGTACAAGTTCTCGAATTTTCTCCCTAGTTCCAGTGACCAAGCACTCCTCTCTCATGACAATGAGATATTCAAGCTATGGCGTGAAATATTTTGACACATGAACTACAAGTATATCCAAGAACTCTACAAATATGAGATGGTGTAAGGGCTTCCTTCAATCAAATCTTCAAATGGAGCTTGCATTCGCTGTGTAGTTGGGAAGCATCCATAGCACAACTATGAGAAGGGGAAGGAAAGGAGAGCCTCACAACCTCTTGGATTGGTACATTCATACCTAATTGGTCCTATACCCACTCCCTCCTATGGTGGATCAATGTATGTACTCACCTTCATTGATGACTACTCGAGACTCTGCTGGGTATACTTACTAAAATTGAAATATGAAGTTTTTGAGCAATTGAAGATTTGGAGGTCCTTAGTGGAAAATCAAAGTGGGCATAGAATAAAAATCCTTAGGACTGACAATGGGAAGGAGTATGTCAATAAAAATATGCAAAATCTTTATGAGTAATGTGGCATTCAAATGCAACATTCAACTCCCTACACACCATAACAAAATTGTGTGGCAGAGAGGAAAAATAGATCTCTCAAAGAGATGGCCACACGCATGATTGAGGAAAGGGATCTAAGTCCCAAGATATGGGATGATGCTATTAATTGTGCTGCATATATACAGAATGGGGCATTCCACAAATCAATCAAAGGAAAAACTGCCTACAAGGCATGGTTTATCCATAAACCAAATGTCTCAAATTTCAGGATTTTTGGATCAAGAGAATGGGCTCGAATTCCTTTGAAAAAGAGGAAGGCTTTGCAGCCACGAAGCAAGGAATGAATCATGGTTGGCTATGGTGAGGAAAAAAAGTTTTATAATCTATTTGACACATCCACACCCAATACTTTCATTGAGGGGAGTGTGCAATTCGAAGAGGAACCAATACCAGATTTTGAGCTTGCACCGAGGGAATGCTCTTCTCCCCAACACCTTGATGAAGTAAGTGATGATTCATGCTCTGCATTTTCTGATAATTCTGATAATGATATGGCTGTAGATCACATTGTTGTATATTATTCACCATCAAGGCCAAAATGGGATAAAAAATCATACAAGATGCAGGGGAATTGGCAGGCAATCCCCAAGAGCCTAGGAAGACTGGATCTCAATCTAACAATGATTCCTATGCAAGTGAAAGTGCTCATGCTGAGCACTGCTACATGATTATTGGATCTGATCCACAATCATATCAGGATTCTTGTCATGATCCAATATGGAAATCAGCAATGGAAGAAGAATTCAATTCTCTCTAAGAGAATGAAACATGGGAATTGGTTCCCCTTCCTCCCAAGAGGAAGCTTGTGCAATGCAAGTGGATCTTTTGAACCAAAATTGTTGCAGATGGTTCAGATGTTAAGTAAAATGCCAAATTTGTTACTAAGGGCTACTCTCAAGTCCAAGGTGTGGACTACACCGAAACCTTTGCATCGGTTGCAAAGATGGAGTCAATCATACTAGTTCTAGAAATTGCAGTCAGTAAAGGTTGGCAAGTGCACCATATGGATGTCAAGAGTGCATTCTCACATGTTGAACTACAGGAGGATATATACATGCAATAAATTGAAGTTTTTCAAAGAGGATCCTTCACTTTTTTGCAGGTTGAAGAAATCACTTTATGGACTCAAGCAAGCCCCCAGGGCTTGGTATGCAAAAATGGATGCTTTATTGCTCTCAATTGGTTTCATTCGATGAAAATATGATACAAATGTGTATTTGCAGAAAAATGATGGTGTTTTGTAGGTTATTGTAATGTATGTAGATTACCTCTTAATTACAGGGAGCTGCAACAATCAAATTGGATCAATCAAGGCATCCTTACACAGTGAGTTTGCAATGATAGATCTATGATTGCTAAGGCAATTTTTGGGATTGGAAATTGAGCAATATGAAAGAGGTATCATGCAGGGTCAACCTAAGTATGATTCAGACCTGATAATTAAGTTCAATATGGATGATTTTAAGGCAGCCAAGTTCCCTTTTCTTTCTGGCATTAAAGTAGGTGAATTTGGTGATTCTCCTTTGGTAAAGTGTACACTGTACAAGCAGCTAGTTGGTAGTTTGTTATACCTTACACATACCAGACCTGATTTGTCTTATGCTATAAGTGTTGTAGCAATGTATATGCACCATCGACATGAGATCCATTGGAAGGAATCCAAAAAGATCCTCCAATATGTCCAAGGAACAAAGAGTTTTGGGGTACATTATGCAGCTAGTTCTTCACTTGAACTAGCTGGATTTTCTGATTCAGATTGGGCTGGAGATCCCACTAACAGAAAGCACACATCAGTTTTTGTTTTCATGCTTGTTGAAGGTCCTATTTGCTGGTCTAGTAAGAAACAACATATAATTTATCTTTCTTCAGTAGAGGCTGAGTACAGGGTAGCAGTGAATGCAGCCACACAGTGTGTTTGGTTGCAATGAATTCTTTGAGAATTCGGTGTTGTAATTGATTCTCCTACCAACATTTGGGTGGACAATCAAAGTGCCATCAAGATATCTACTGATCCAGTTCAGAGGCAGAGAACAAAGCATATAGAGATCCATATGCACTACATTCGGGGCTTAGTGCATGACAGAGTGATTTCCTTGCAGTATTTCCCATCCACCGAGCAAACTGCCAACATATTCACCAAGAGTTTTTTTGAGAAGACCTTCACTCACTTGAGATACTTGCATGGAGTGAGTGATGGATGGTGATTGCTGCTATTTTTTGCAACTTTTAGCCCCATTTCCATTTCAGAGGGAAGGTTTTGTCCCATGAGGTTTTCCTTATTTTCCTTAATTTGCATGGACAAATAAAAATTTATGTTATGTATTGAGGTGACTTGAGCCTTTGTTGCCAATGACTCCCACTTTATTTTCATGAGTTGTACTAAGTTTTGGTTAAGGGGGGGTGTTAGAATAGTAATCCACCACTTAGTATGTAATGTCCTAAGTCTAGTGTACAGACCTGAACACTTTAATTCTATAATTTTTTCTTAAATATTTCTGAAATTTAAGGGGTCCACACAGAGCCTTCTCGGATTGGAAAAACAAGGGTTTCTTCTGGAAGATTTTGTAGAGGACAAGAGTGATAAGTGGGAAGCAAACAAAGATATTTAAAACATTGAATTTCCTCTCCCCTAACACATTTATATCTCGTGCCATTTAGGTTTCAGAATCCGCACCGCGGAAACCTACTACCACGCTTCTGGGCAGTCAAACCGTGCAACTAAGGAGAGTAGTTCTGCCTGTTTCAACCAGAGGCTTTGGGAAAATTGCAGAGGTTTTTTATGGCCTTAATTTAATATATAAAAGGTATTTATATATTTTACTGAGTTTCTGGAAGGTTAGAGGTGTTTTGGGTGAATTTGGGGATTTCTTGCAATTTTGGTCAAGAGAAACCCTGCAGAGAGGAGGATGCAAAAGGGTGGTATGAACCCAAACAAAAATGGTTCTGGAGATTGATATGGTAAATTGGTTCTGTTACTGACCTACAAGAACTGATAGATCTCATTTTGGGTTTACAGAGCCTATTTTGCATCAATTTCAGTAAAACTAGTTATTAAAAACTAGTAATCTAGTTAGGGTCTTAAAAGAACTATTAAATCATCTTAAATCAATTTTTTGAAACCTGAGATTTATAAAAAAGATAAATATGAGCTCTCTGAACATGAATACTTATTTTAATCCCTTCCCCATCATGAAATATTCATTACAACACTCATATTCACTCAATTCCCCCATACACTGATAAAATAGGATCTTTTTATGAAACTAAGATAATTTTCTTCAGGGTATTAGATATATCGACCTAATAAATGTAATTTTTAGAATATACTGACACTACAGAACATAAATAACATTATTGACTGACCATTACAAAGAGGCTTCCAAAATTAAGGGGCAGGAGGCCCGAATCTTGACCAACAAGGGACTGTGAGCATAAGTGAAGCATGGGCTTCACTAGAACTCGACCTGAACTTGATGGAGGATGTAATATAATTCTGTAATAAGATTCAATGGATGACATTAGCACTCCATATACCTGCAATAGATAGAAAGGGAGATGGAAGAGAAGGGAGGAGGGATTTGGGGATCATCACCCAATGGTCTGAGGCACAACACTCAAAGAGTGCTCAAATAGCATAACCACAATATCAAATCATCCAAACTGAGTCAATGGGGTCAAATTCACCTTTAATAGAGTGTTGAGTGACCTTCTTAGCAAGTGAGGATCCAAGGTGACCTGTAAGAGCAAGTCAACCCTCAACAAACCCTAACCCTAGCCACATAGGCACCTCCTTTGGGGAATTTAGCAAGTAGGACCATGTGGAGTTGTTTCCAAGTTCAAATCCTCCTTCATAATTAGAAACCGCGCCCTCTCTTAGTCAAAATTTGCTTCTTTTGAGTTATGACACCTTTTTTGCTTTTCCAAACTCATAAGGAAACTGTTCTTTCCTTTGAAAACTTTCCTGCTTTTCTCTTACTGCTTTTTTAAGCTCCATAAGAGGCAACTGTACCCTCCTTTGAAAAAATTGCCTGCTTTATCCTTGACTGCTTTTTTTTCTTGCTTTTAGGTACTTTCCTCTTTGTTTCCTATGACATCTTTTGTCATAGTGTTTCCTCTTTCCTTCCTTGGCTAGTAGACTTTCCCAATGCGCCCCACCTGACTAGGCAACTTATTTACACCTCATTAATTAGCAATAATAATTAAAATGGAAAATAAAACTTAGATACATGCCTTACTTAATTAATTATTACAAAATTTCCCTAGGGAGCATGATTAATGTCAAATTGAGCCCCTCCTAGGAGTCCAGTATGGTCAACACTTTAATGGCCACTTTGAGGGGATATGAGAGTCCTCCCCTCCCAAATCTGCTTGTCCTCAAGTAGAAGCAAAGCTGGATGCTGTAAGATATGCTCACCCTCCCAAGTGGCATCTTCACTGGGCAAGCCTTTCCATTGTATCAGATATTATTTTATTGTTTTGTTCCTTAATTTCTTTTCTCTGCTCATTAGCACTTTCTCCGACACCAAGACCAAGTAGCCTTCATCATCCAATGGTGGAAGTTCTTCATAAACCACTACTTGTTGACCCACTACCTTTTTCAGACAAGAGACATGAAACACATTATGGATTCTGCTGCTTGCTGGAAAATCCAACTCATAAGCTACTTCTCCAACTCTTTTGCTAATTTTGTAGGGACCATAAAATCTGGGTTGAAGTTTGTTGATGTATATGTAACTTCGGAATGTATTCTTCTATGTATTTCATACCTGATGTTTATTCCGGGATGTTTCTATTATGTATTTGAGTCATGTGGTCATGCCTCGATGTTCCGATCGGGAGGATTAATAATGTAAACAAGTCATATCAAGTCATTAGGTAAGTCCCCATAGTTTAGGGGCACTTGGGTTATTATACACTAATTAAGGTGTAGGCTCAAGTAATTAATTATAAGTTAAGCCTACATGGTTGAGTGCACTTCAAGTCAACGGAAGAATATAAATAGAGAGTGAGAGTCTCTCTATTTATCACTTGTGAATTACATCACTTGCTCTCTCAAGTGTGGCGCACTTTTGGAGAAGGAAATTCTTTGGCTTGACAGAAGACAAAAGGCTGCTATTGTGTTGGGAGGTCATCTTACTGTTTTGGGATCACATCTTGTGATGATACTATCTTAGAGGAAGTTGAGGGGTTTTCTCCATTTATGGTTTCCCCTCCTAAAATCTTTGTGTCTCTTGTCTCTTGTGATGTGCTTATGTGATTGCTGTGCTTGTTATTCTCTCACTGAAAAGATCTTATCATAATGCTAGCTTAAATGTTGAAAAACTAACAAAGTTTTGTTGCCCCATTCTTCTTCAAGGAAGATTGTCTATAAGGTTGTAGCCTTAAATACACTAAATCTCCCACCTGAAACACTCTGTCTATTCTGTGCTTATCTGCAAAAAATTTCTGCTGATTCTATGCCATCTGCAGATTGTCTTTCAATGCCCTTAGAATGTCTTGGTTCTCCTGCAACCAATCTTTAGCTTTTTGTGCCTTACAGTCTCCAAATATTAAGTCTACAAAATTTGGAGCTTCATACCCATATAAAACCATAAAGGGATTCATTCTGATAGAAAGATGACATGTGGTGTTGTAGCAGAACTCACCCAAGTGGAGCCAGGTTGCCCAAGCTCCTTGTTGTCCCGTAACATAGTTACGGAGGTATCCCTCCAGCCATTGGTTCACCCTCTCTATTTTCCCATCTGTCTAGGGGTGATAGCTTGTACTCATGTTTAGATTTGTCTCAACCAGACCAAACAATGTCTGCCAAAAGGAACTAGTAAACTTACTATCTCTGTCACTGATTATGACCTTGGGCAGCCCATGCAATTTGAAGATATCCTTAAAGAATAGTGCAGCAACCTCATTAGCTGAAATGGTGGATACTATTGCAAAGAAATGTGCATACTTTGTCAACCTGTCAACCACTACAAAAATACTGTCTTTCCCCTGTGACTTTGGCAGCCCCGTGATAAAGTCCATTGATACACTTTCCCATTTTTGATCTAGAATCGAGAGAGGTTGGAGGAGTCCAGCAGGGTGTGAGTGTTCAACTTTGTTCTGCTGACATGAAAAACATTCCTTCACATACATGAGTACATCATCTTTAAGACCTTTCCAAGTAAATCTCTCCCTTACCTTACGGTAAATCTTCAGAAAACCAGGGTGACCAGCCACTGGTGCATCATGTGCAACTCCTAATATTTTCCTCTTTAGTGCTGATCCTGGCACTAAGAAAATTCTGTTTTTGTAATAAATGAGGTTCTCATGGACTTTGTACTCTTAATTCTGGTTCACTTCCTCCAACACATCACATGCAAACTGATCTTTAGAGTATTCTGTAGCCAGCTAGATCTTCCAATCCTTACATATTTACAGCAAAGAGAATGTGACCCAATGGGAGAGTGCATCAGCCACAACATTCATTTTTCCCTTTTTATACTCAATGTCAAAATCAAAATATTGAACTTTACTCACCCATTTTTGCTGCCTGTCATTGAGTTCCTTTTGGGTAAGGAAGTGTCTAAGACTGTTGTGATCAGTCTTCACAATGAACTTACCTCCTACCAGGTATTTCCTGAATTTGGCCAAGGCATGCATGATGGCCAGCATCTCCTTATCATATATAGAGTACAGCCTTTCATGTGGCTGTAATTTTCTGCTCTCAAAAGCAATGGGATGCCTATCTTGCATTAGGACAACCCCAATTCCTACCCCAGAGGCATCACACTCCAGCACAAAAGGTTTAGAAAAATATGGTAAGGCAAGTACTGGACAGCTGCTCATTACTTCTTTCATTTTCTGCAAATATTTTTTAGCCTCCTCACTCCAACTGAATGCACCCTTCTTAGTCAAATCTGTCAAGGGTGTAGTGTACCAGGAGTATCCTTTGACAAGTATACGGTAGTAGTTACACAGGCCAATGAAATCTCTCAACTCAGTGAGGTTCCTTGGGCTGGCCCATTCCAATATGGCCTCTATTTTTTCTGGATCTACCTTAACCCCTTCTTGGCAGATCACATGGCCAAGATACAATAGTTTTGTCATACCAAATTCACACTTAGACATTTTGGCAAAAAATGACAAATCTGCAAGCATAGTAAGAACCTCCTCCAAGTGTTGTAAATGCTCCTCCCATGTCATACTGTAGATCAGAATATCATCAAAAAACACAAGGACATACTTATGTAGTTTTTTGTTGAATACTTTATTCATGCATGACTGAAAAGTTGCTGGTGCATTAGTCAAGCCAAATGGCATGACCAGAAATTCAAAGTGGCGAAAATGACAGCGGATGGCTGTCTTTTGTATGTCTTCCTCCCTCATTCTGATTTGATGGTACCCTAACCGTAGATCTATTTTGGAGAAAAACTTGGCCCCATGCAGCTCATCAATTCTGGGAATTGGGTACCTGTTCTTTATTGTCTTTTTGTTCAAAGCTCGGTAATCTATACACATTTGGAGTGTCCCATCCTTCTTCTTCACCAGAACCATTGAAGAATCGAAGGGGCTGGAACTTGGTCTGATGAGGCCCAACTCAATGAGCTCCTTGATGGCATTCTCAATTTCATCCTTGAGTCTCTTTGGATGCTTATAGGGGTGTATTTTGATTGTAATTGTACCATCTTCCAACTCAATCCTATGTTCAATACCACGGTCTGGTGGCCTGCCATGTGGAAGGTCTTCAAAAACCCTCTTATGTTTCTGCAACAATTTTTTAATGTCTTTGGGCTGGGAGGAAAATTTGGTAGTTGTTCCCTCAATGGTGATTTGGCATTCAACAGCCCACTTAATGTCTCCATCCCTCATAACAGATCTCATACTTTTTGCAGAAATTACTTGGCTGGGATAAGTATTCATACCTTTCAATACCACTGATTTTCCTTCAGCATCCTTGAAACTTATTTGTGGTATCTGGTAATTTACAGAGTGCTCTCCAATAGAGTACAACCATTGCACTCCCAACACCACGTTGGTGTCTTCCACATTGGCAACATAAAAGTTGTCTTTCATAGTATAGTTACCTATGTTTACTTGTAGATCTGGGATCCATCGATTACACTCCATGGTATGGTTACCAGGAATGACCACCGTGAATCCTTCAAAGGACTCAGTAGGTAATTTTCTCCTCTCCACCAGGGCTGAATCAATGAAATTATTTGTGGCACTCCCATCAACAAGAACTGTAATTTTCTGCCCCTGCATAACTCCCTTCAACCTTAAAGTGTGGAACCTAGGCACTCCACTGAGCACATCAATTTTGCTATTGTTTTGATGAGGCTGCTCCTCTTCTTCGACTGTTTCATAATCTCCATCCCCCATCTTAGCTTCTTCTACCCCTTCTTCATCACTTTCAGAAAATACTTCAATATAATGGGCTTTTCCTTTCACACATTTGTGACTGGGAGCCCACGGTTCTTGGCAGGAAAAACACAGTTTCTTCCTCCTCAATTCATCCCTATCCTTATAGGAATAGTCTCTCTTCCTAGAAGCAGGAAAGTTTCTTACAGGAGGTTTTTGGTTCTAAAATTTATGTGGCAGGGAAGGTCTAGGAGGATATTTGGTTCTCGAGATTGCATCTTGCAGGTCTCTAGTCCTGCTCACAACTTCCTGCAAAGTGCTAGGTCAGTAGGCCTTAACCAACCCCTTCAATGGTTCAGCCAGTCCTTCTGTAAACAAAAGGATCAGCCTTGATTCTGATATGTCAGTGACCATTACAGCCACCTTTTGGAACTCTCATATGTATGCTTCTGGAGTTCCAACCTGTCTTATGTGTGCCAGATCCCGAAAAGAGATGTCAGGATCCCTTCTGTCAAATCTTTGTGTTAATTTTCTGGCGAATTCCTCATAGGTGATTACTTGGTCATGGCCTAATGTTTTCATGCCATGAAACCACCAGTCAATGGCCTCCCCATCAAGATGTAGGGATGCCAACTTAATGGCATCCATTTCTACCATAGGATTCAGCTGGAAATATGTATCCATTTTCTGAATCCAAGAGCTCACCGAGCAATTTGAAGTGCCATCAAAATATGGCAAGGTGATTTCCCCTATGGCATTATTTAATTCATAATTTTGATATGAATGCCTTGCATCCCCTCTTGGCTGCCCCCTAAATTGAGTCTCATAGAAATATCGGAATGGCAGAGCCCTTCTGCATTCCTCACTCAAAGATTGGTAGACATAAAAAAATTATTCCCATGTAGCAATGGTTTCAGCCTGGGCTTCAGGATCTTCTTTAGGGGTTTCTACAAATTTGGGCATGGTAGGTCTTGGATGCAATTTTGATTCCTCTCTAAATTCAAGTGGCCTATTATGAGGCCTGGTCTTGGAAAAAACACTCCCCCCCCATGACCTTTCTTTCTTCATAATGGGAACCAATACTACTCCCTTCCCCATCTTTCACTCCCAGCTGTTTCGCCAAGAATTCTCTGGTCTCTTGACCAGATTGTATGATGTTTGTGGAGATGTCTTGTAGAACTCTCAGCATGTTCTTAACAAAATTCTGAAATTCATCTTTTTCATCCCTTTTTTCATGAAACCTCCCATCTACAGATTATACTTCCTCCTCCTGAGGAATCTTTCTTTTGGTGTCTGAATTGTATTTTGGGCCCATTGTGTAATATCAAGAGCAGGTATGGAGTACCATGCTCTGATACCACCATAATTTCCTAAGTCTAGTGTACATACCTGAACACTTTAATTCTGTAATTTTTTCTTAAATATTTCTGAAATGTAAGGGGTCCACACAGAGCCTTCTCGGATTGGCAAAAACAAGGGTTTCTTTTGGAAGATTTTGCAGAGGACAAGAGTGATCAGTGGGAAGCAAACAAAGAGATTTCAGACATTGAATTTCCTCTCCCCTAAAACATTTATATCTGGTGCCATTTATGTTTCAGAATCCGCGCCGCAGAAACCTACTACCACGCTTCTGGGCAACCAAACCATGCAACTAAGGAGAGTAGTTCTGCCTGTTTCAACCAGAGGCTTCGAGAAACTTGAAATGGTTTGGTACATCCTTAATTTAATATATAAAATTTATTTAGATAGTTTACTAAGGTTCTGGAAGGTTAGAGGTATTTTGGGTGAATTTGGGGATTTCTGGCAATTTTGGTCAAGAGAAACCCTACGCAGAGGAGGATGAAAAAGGGTGGTACGAACCAAACCAAAAATGGTTCTAGAGATTGATATGGTAATGTGGGTCTATTACTGACCTACAAGAACTGACAGAGATCAGTTTGGATTTACAGAGCCTATTTTGCATCAATTTCAGTAAAACTGGTTATTAAAAACTAGTAATCTAGCTAGGGTCTTAAAAGAACTATTAAATCATCTGAAAGAAAAAAAAAATTGAAACCTGAGATTTATAACAGAGATAAATATGAGCTCTCTGAACATGAATACTTATTTGAATCCCTTCGCCATCATGAAATATTCATTACAACACTCATATTCACTCAATTCCCCCATACACTGATAAAATAGGATCTTTTTATGAAACTAAGATAATATTCTTCAGGGTCTGAGATATCTCGACCTGATAAATGTAATTTTCAGAAGATACTGACACTATAGAACAGAAATAACATTATTTACTGACCATTACAAAGAGGCTTCCAAAATTAAGGGGCAGGAGGCCCGAATCTTGACCAGCAAGGGGCTGTGAGCATAAGTGAAGCATGGGATTCACTGGAACTCGACCTGAAATTGATGGAGGCTATAATATACTTCTGGAATAAGCTTCAATGACTGACATTAGTGCTCCATATACCTGCAATAGATAGAAAGGGAGATGGAAGAGAAGGGAGGAGGGATTTGGGGATCATCACCCAATGGTCTGAGGCACAACACTCAGAGAGTATGCTCACATAGCATAACCATAATATCAAATCATCCAAACTGATTCAATGGGGTCAAATTCACCTTTAATAGAGTGTTGAGTGACCTTCTTAGCAAGTGAGGATCCAAGGTGACCTATAAGAGCAAGTCAACCCTCAACAAACCCTAACCCTAGCCACATAGGCGCCTCCTTTGGGGAATTTAGCAAGTAGGACCATGTGGAGTTGTTTCTAAGTTCAAATCCTCCTTCATAATTAGAAACTGTGCCCTCTCTTAGTCAAAAGTGCCTTCTTTTGAGTTATGACACCTTTTTTGCTTTTCCAGACTCATAAGGAAACTATTCTTTCCTTTGAAAACTTTCCGCTTTTCTCTTACTGCTTTTCTGAGCTCCATAAGAGGCAACTGCTCCCTCCTTTGAAAAAATTGCCTGCTTTATCCTTGACTGTTTTTTTTTCCTGCTTTTAGGTACTTTCCTCTTTGTTTCCTATGACACCTTTTGTCATAGAGTTTCCTCTTTCCTTCCTTGGCTAGTAGACTTTCCCAATGCGCCCCACCTGACTATGCAGCTTATTTACACCTCATTAACTAGCAATAATAATTAAAATGGAAAATAAAACTTAGATACATGCCTTACTTAATTAATTATTACAAAATTTCCCTAGGGAGCATGATTAATGTCAAATTGAGCCCCTCCTAGGAGTCCATGATTAATGTCAACACTTTAATGGCCACTTTGAGGGGACATGACATAGTACCTTAGTCATTTTTATTGTTAATTATGCAATGATATGCTATGGTTTGGACTTAGGGAAGTCAATCCAACATAATAACCAGTTAATTTGATGCTTTCAAACCTACAACAACGCTCCAACTCAGTCAAACTCCACATGTGAGCCCTCATTTATTGCTGATGCGCTCCCATTCCTGAAATTGGGGAATTGTGTTTCACTAGGAGCGTTAGGGGTGGATTTAGCCCAAATTTTGGATTGTCGAAACATTTAATGCCCACCTAGAGCCTCCTATTCACCTTATTTTGCACACCTATGCATGCCAAGGAGTCATGATTGTTCCAACACACCTCAGTTGCATCCACACTTCCATTCGTGACCATGTGGGCTGAGTTGGAGCGAGTTTGGCCCACCTAGGGGGGATTGAGGTCAATTTGGTCAATTTCACATGTACACTCAGCTTTGGATTCCAAAGCCTCTCGAATTGAACTAGATGTAATATATACATGTTCTTAACATATTCATATGTTAGACAGTCAAATAATATCCAGCTTTTGTTCACGCTGTGTGTGCAAAATTGTTCCTCTTTCATAATGTTTTTGCTGGTTTTTGCAAGTAATTCGATTTGTGAGATTCTCTAAGGCTCCTAGATCTTGCTGTAAATAAAAATTCTCACAATTAATATCCTAAAATAAAATAACACCATGATTTAGCAAATACATAAAATTTTCTCATTCAATAGCTAAGTTACCTTGTAAATTCAAAACATCAACTATCTTCCAAATCTAAAACTAGCCCTTTAAATTCTCATGAATAAAAACATCTACTAACCTTAAAAACCTTTGGTATTGTAGTTTATCTTTAAACCTTTTTTTACAATTTAAAATTACCAATAAAACAAATCCAAGGATCTTCCCTAATCTAAACCTATGGTCTATTCCAACTTTCTAGGCAATCCATTTACCTATAATTGGAAAAGATCTAACCAAACTCTTCCATACAATAAAAGCTTCCTTGTCAAATTTTTCCTCAAATCTTATCCATTTATATAGCAAACTATATTTTAAGTATTTTGACATCATGACTTTTCCCCACAAACCTTCATTGAAAATAAGCCTCCTCAATTTTTGAGTAGTTGAAGATTGATTGGGAACATAAATTTTCTTTAATCCAAACCTTCTGCCCCTTTGAAGCGACCGAACTTCAAGCATGCATCCCGAAGATGTTGTCTGGTTGCGTGAGAGGTGCTTTCTACAGCTCAAATGGGTGGGTGAGATGTGTCCCGTCTGTAACACTGACATGGCATATGTTGACTCATTAAAATAATAATAATAAAAAGTAAAACAAAAAAACTTATAACATGTCGGCTTATAATTTAAAAAATAAAAATATTATACTCGTATAAATATACAACTATATTAGGGCAATGCTTACAAACTAAGTAGTAAATTCAATTGACTTTAGTAAGAAGATATTATAAAACCAAGAACATATAAAATTTAATAAAACCTTGTAGGGAAAAACCAAACTTCAATAATAGATTTAACATGTAAATGTTGATTTTTAGTTATAAAGAAAAACAAGTCATTTCTCAAAAACATTTGAATAAATGTTTAAAATCTTCATTTGCTGGTAAAATGATTTTCAAATTCCAATTTATTCTCCAAATCTAAATTTTAAAAATTTATATGGATTAGTTTACTCATTAACTACTCTTGACATTCATTATTAGTTTTAAAGAAAGACAAGTAAAACAATTTTTGGAAATCTATTTGTTTAAATAATTATTAATGTTACTCGCCTCATTTTTTCACTGATATTTACCCACCCTATTTTGAAATTACTTAAGCAAGTTGACCATTTCCAACTAGGAATACTTATTAGACATTTTTGTAAATTAAAAAAAGTTTGCATCTCAAAGAACTTGATCCCTCTTGGGGCTTGATAAAACCATAGTTAAGATGGATCTATACTAGTTTTATTCTTATCCCACGCTTCTTTGTTTCAAGCAAATGATTCGTTGATATCATCAAGGCAAAATTTTCTTGAAAAAGATTTTTTCCATATGATCTCTCTCTAACAACATTAATGTTAATGTAGGAACATGGGTGCATAGCTTTCGAAAAATGAATCATATCGTTAATTACTTTAATCATTGTTAAGAAACACTCAAGTCTAGGCTCCCTCCTTTATTAATCAGTATCTGCACTTTTAATTATATCGAAACAATAAATGAAAATAAATAAACCTGTGGTCCGTCTTAGATTCAGGCCAACTACTTTGAATGGCTCTCTTTTTGTAGATGCCATTCAACGTTTTGAATTCCATTCAAATTATTTTTATAACCTGATGCCAATTGGTTTTTCTTCGTATATGTCACTCGATGATAGATAACATGAAAGCAATATTCTAAAATGTGAATATAAAAACGAAAAAATCTACATGATTCATGTAAGAGAGTTCATCCCATTCAAACGGGACATAAATATATTCAAATAAAGGAATTAAATCATGTTAAAAATCAATTTGCGATTTATTTTTTATCATATATTTATGTAGTTTTATTATGGTTATATTTTCTCTTAATATTAAATTTTAAGAGAATCTCCCTTGTATTTTATATAGTAGAGGTTTCGTTGACGATATAATTCATAAAACATTAAAGTTAGAATAATGAATAATTGATAACTTTGTGATATAACATTTAAATGCTTTTAATATTATGATAAGTTAATTATCCTTTATTGATATTGAGATGTATGAAAAAAATATGTGTATTATTTTAATGTTATTTTAATATTGTGTTTTTTATAGATTAATATAATAATCACTCTTACTATTAGTTTATTAGTTTAAGGTGCAAAGTCTTCACTAAGTAAAATTCTTCATTTAAGTATTTTTTTCTCACTTTAAGATGACAAGTAGTCAAAACAAAGGGGGCTTCTTTATCTTCACTATGTTTTCTTCATTTAAGTATTGTTTTTATTTACTTTGAGATGATAAGTAGTCAAAACAAAGGGGGCTTCCCTATGTTCACTATGTTAAAAATTCTTATCAATAGAACGAAATTGAGATGTAGAAGCAAGAGCGACTCCATTGTGAAAAGGGGATATCTTGTAGATTTAGTTTAGTGTATTATTGGATGAATAATAAATCAATTAGTCAAAAAAATATGCTCAAACGAATGTACCTTTATGTATCTTCATAGACATACATCACATGTATATTGGTTTATGATATTACTTCATTCAAAAAATCTTTGAAAACCTAACTTCACAAATATAAATGTTCCTTAACATTATTAAATAGACTGATGTGCAATTATTACTTTTCTGAACTTATCCATAAATAATAACAATAATAATGATATTGCTGTTGCAGGAGCCATTGGTCCCCTCATAAATGATCGATACACAATTGAAAACTTGGGTTTCTTCACATATGTATTTGTTTGCAAATACTTCAATGAGCATTCTAGGATAGAATTCAAATTTTGTGTCGCCTAAATTCAATGGGTTCAATATGGAAATAATGTTTCGAGAAAATTAAGAGACTATAGATTGAGGAAGACAGGCTCAAGTTTAAATCTAATTAAGATTAAATCCATTTATTGCATTCATAGCTCCATATTTTCAAACATAGGAAGTATATTTTTTTTATTATTGAAAACATAAATATTTTAGTATAAAATCCAAATGTTACTAATTATATTTTTAGAAGACGTCCTAGTAAAGACCAATTGTTGAATGAGATGCTATTTGACATTGTGATTTTCATTAGGGTGTTGTAGTTTCCATTTTATTTTAGGATTCACTCTTTCTTTTTCTGTATATGTTCTTGTAAAAGTGGTAAATCCTTTACATGGAATTATTTGTTGCTTTTAGCAACTAATATTACCCATGGCTATAGTTTTTGATGGATTGTTTCAGTGTAAATTTGGTCATATGCAACATGATGTTTTGACTAGGAGGATCAATATAGAGAAAGTATGACAAGAAGCCACCAAGCTAGGGAAAGGTGCATAGAAACCAACTAAAACCCAATATAAATCGATGTCCACTTTTTGTAAAATCATTGTAAAATAAGAATTAATAGATATGCTTGTTAGTAAACTTTATGCAAAAAAATAAATTAAAGAAATATATAGTATATATATATATGTATATGCATGTATGTATGTATGTATGTAGACTATCTAGCAAATCAAGTTCTTGACCATTTTAGAGGGGCTAGAGATGGAGAAAGAAGACTAAGTTTGATTTCTGAAGAAGAGAAGGTAATATACTGAAGTTTATTTTCAAGGTAAAGGAGGAACCTATATAGCCCATTGGCATGAAACAAGGAAATTATACCTAGGTTTGGAAAGGTCTCAAAAGTATGGTGTGGAAGAAATTTATAGGGAACATATCTCCTTAACTTCCATGGAGTCTCTTGTTGGTCTTATGCAAGCTTCATAAACTATAGGAGGTGGGAATTTTTTGAGGAAAAGAAGTTGAGGTAGTAGGTCACATTAGGATTGAAGAAGAGGGACAATAAAACGGGTACACGAGAGGTTCCCCATTGGCCATGGTGAATTTTACAAGGTGTGATCCCATAGATCTCAAAGAGTTAAATATTGGTGGGTTTGCACTTAGTTGGTTCCGTGTTGGACATACAAAGGAAGCCAGTGCTTAGACATGCATTCAAAGGTATTAGAGATTGATTCAATATTAGTACTGCAAATTTAAGACTTGTAATAGAATGTGGACTATGCTTTATTAGAAGTAAGAAAATAAAGACATGATTTGGAATTGAGCCAAGGAAAAGGTGTCCTAAGTATATTAGGTTTAGTTGGAGGATACATACGACCAATTTCTAGGGCTTGCTTAGAAATAATATTATTTGTGACTAAATTTTTTTATGGCTTTTTTCGCTGAGTTTGGTCATATGCAACATAATGTTTCAAATACATGGAGCAGTGTAGACAAGGTACGGTAAGAAGCCACCAAGCAAGGGAAAGGAGTTTATAAAAAATGGACATTTTAATTTTTTTAAATGTCTTTTTTCTTTTTTCTTTTTGTTCAAATTCATCTAATTTTTTTAAGAGAAAATTATATTTTTAATTAAAATTGGGTTATCTCTTCTTTTTTAAGTTATTTAAAATATAAACAAGTAAAAAAAATTATGCCATGCATGGTTTCAAAATGAATGCAATTGTTACTCTACAGAAGAAAGTGGTGCCACCGGTAGCACCACTTTTTTATTTGTGGGTTGATTCAGGGTTTTTGATCGCACCAACACCACTCATAAATTTAGCCTCGAAAAAAATGCGATATCAGTAGCACCAATTTTTGATTCAGGGGTTGATTTAGGGTTTTGATTGTATTGACATTGGTTTAGGTTTCCAAAAAGTCTTAGTTTTATCCCCAAAAAAAATGGTGCTACCGGTAGCACCACTTTTTGATTTGGGGGTTGTTTTTTATGTTTTTGATGCAAAAATATGAGTTTTATGGAAAGATTTATCGTTTTGAGTATAAATTTCTTGTCAAGTTGTATAATGTGTTGTACCCAATGCTTAGATAAAAGAGGAAAATAATGGCAACAAAATTGATACTGGAAATCAAGATTTTTAAGGAGGCAATTGCCGACACCACACATAACATTGTTGAAGGGGGAATGCACATTAAAATTACTCTCATGGTACCAAGAGGAATCTTGTAGGCTAAATCGTCATTGGATTGTTGATCCTTAACCATATAAAATATGTAAATCCTAAACACATAAAATAGTATAGATAATTCTATGTAGCTATGATCTCTTGGAATCTCATCCATGATAAAAGAATCACACTAGACGACACAAACAAAATACCCAATAAAGGGGTACCATATCAATATTTGGTGCCAAAAGCCTCATGTGGGATTCCTCTCTCTACCATAACAAGTAGCTAAAATGAATAACTACTATTTGTTTCCTCAAACATTTCCATATTTTATAGAGAAAAGGTTGATAGTTTCCTCTATCCACCACCTCAACTAAACCCCACCTATGTGTTATCAACCTAATTTTTCTCACTTATTTTGTTATCAATACTTTTAGTTGAAAACATCACTTAATAATATTTAACCCTCATTTCCATCATCATTGTAACCTAAAGCTTGTATAAATGAGCCAATTCAAGCCCTATAGTTGACCAAATAGTCATAGCATCATATTCAACCTATTTTCCACATGGGTAGAATGCAATAAATATTAAAAACCTACAATGTCAACCTAAAGTAAGAATTGCAACATCAATATCAATATCAACCAATTTTCTACATTTCCTTCTGCTAACATGATTCACATTCCTGGCAAGTAACAAGGAAACAATTGGAACGCCACTAACTTAGAGATAACCATTTTGTTAATAACTATGTCAACTTCTTCGTCACTTGAGGATTGTTTAACATCTTAATGAAACATTGTAAAAACTCACTTACTTGATTCCCCAAATCATTCTCTGATAATCACAACACTGCACCTCCTACTCATGTTTTGATGCACCTTGTACAACTTCTCTCACATCATGTGGAAACTTCTTTTGCTACACTAAATCAAAATTTGGCAACTTTTGTAGTACTTTATTGATTTTAGATTCTAGAATCTGGTTTGTATGACTCATTTAGATTCTCACTACTATATTTGCACAAATATACGATGATTTCATGACAAAACATTGTCGCAAAACAGTCGCATCTTCGACTTAAGTATGTTGGTATTTTCCTCAAATAGAATCTATCCTTTTTTCAATGACCTTCTCCTCTCATCGTTCTTCCAGTGGGAAGGAATTGTAACCACGTTGTGACATGGAAGGTTACAATGGTGTGACTGTGCATTGCTCTTGCGACAGAAGTGGTCGAACTTGCAACAAAGAGGATGTTGTTCTTATGATGGACTAAGGCCACATGTTAGGTTGCAGTGGTGTCACTGTGCGTCAATCTTACGATAGCATTAGTCAATCTTGCGACAAAGCTTATGTCTCTCTTACGATGGGAGGATGTCATGTGAAAGGTTGCAATGGAGTCACTGTGCGCCAATCTTACGATTACATTAGTTGATTTTGTGACAAAGTGAATGTCGCACTTATGAAAATAGAAGGACATGTGAAAAATTATAGTGGTGTCACTATGTGTTAGTATTACAACTACACCGGATGATCTTGCGTTGAATGAAAGTTTCTCTTACGACCTTAGTTTCGAAATGGCATTGATGCACCAAGGAAAAAAATCATCATAATTCCAACTCCTAGAGTAAAGTTGTCACAAACTTGCAACAACATTGATGAAAGCATTCATTAAAGGTGCGATGACCTTGAACAAAAAAAAAAAACATTACAGGTCTGCTTATGCCTCCTAGAGTAAAGTTGTCACAAACTTGCAACAACATTGATGAAAGCATTCATTAAAGGTGCGATGACCTTGAACAAAAAAAAAAACATTACAGGTCTGCTTATGCTCCAATAGTGGAACATGGAATCATGTCTAAGTTCAAGGTTTACTATGTTTATGGTAGAGGGTAGTGGTTGATCAACAACCATCCTCGATATATTGTAATAAAAAATGACACATTATAGCACATATATATTAAATATCCATCATGAAAGACAAGAAATGAATAGCATTTATCACCACATTGACTTCTATAAAATTAAATGATGGTCACGCCAACATATGGTCCTAGTTTCAATTGACTAACCGTAGATTCCAATCATATGTGTAAAGTTGAAAACTTGAGCTCCTATGTGCAATTGAACTTTCTTTTGATTGCAATTGAACCTTGCAGCAACTACAACCACCTCTACATTTTTCTTTATAAGTTGGCTTCAGACTATATGTAGTATATTGTGCACATGTACCAACACACCATTTACTACATAAATGCTAGTCTTTGCAAACTTTGGATTTCTAGTTTCTTGGAAAGCCAAGGTTTGTACACAAGTGACATTTAGTATATATAAGGCTATAAAACTAAAAAGACTTGTCATAAGTTGTCGAGGGTATTTATCCTACCCTAAATTATGATGATTCTAATTTCATTCGTTAAAAGGATATCAATTATGCAAATAGATTCTTTGAGGATACAATAAATAAATTTTAGGGAAGAAAAGATAGGTACTTACGTGTATCACAAGTACAGGACATTTCACTTATGAATGTTGTCAATATTCTACAAAGCTAGATACCTCTTAAGATACATTTTAGTCATTTTGGAGATTATATAATGAATAAAAGTGCCTAAGACAATAAGTGTGGAAAAAAACAATCAACATTTCATATTTTCAATAATCATTGAAATTTTTTATCCCAACGGAAATTTGCAGTTTCACGCCATTTAAGAACTAAGTGTTTTGCACTCATTTTACCTAGGAACAAATCAAGTGCAAAAGTGATAAGTTCACATCTTTAGAGAATTGAAGAAGATGATTGGAGTAGCAGATTGTTGAGATGAAAGTTTTTTATAGTCCACAGGTAGAAACAATATTAGTCCCCAATACAAACTTTCTATTATATCCTTCCTAATATTCTTCTACAAATGGAAGAAGTTGATGCTTGACCTTTATCTGTAGAAGAAAAAGCAATCAAAATGGGTTAATTGTGATTTTGGTTGTTGTGACTTCTAAATCAAAACTCAAAACAAGACAAAAGTACATGCATTGGAAATCTATTTCAAAGGAAATTTGGGTCACTATGAAATATTTGCAAGATAAATCCTTTGGGCTTGAAATATTAATGTGGATGACCCATGAACTATATTTAACCTGGGAAAGAGATCTATAATGAAATATGAGAATATTAAATATGAAAATGGATGAGGGTGATTTCATATATTTAGTAATGATTCTTGCACAACAATGTAGAAGCGCAATTAGTTGTCAAAATAATGGTTTTCAAACTTGGTGCTTGTCAACTAGTAGGTTGAATGTTGGGTCAAGGATGGCTAGGAGTACCTAGAAATATGGTAGCACTCTTGAATGAGTAGAGTTGTTCAAGCTCGCAACCTAACATTAATACTTGGTAACAAGATGACTAAATTCCATGAATAAAAGTAGCTAAGGTTTCTTTCATATTTGATGTACTCATTAATAACTTTAATCTAATCAATTGACTTGGATGATGTACATGTGTGACTTAAGGGGTTTCACATTCAAATTCTTACATATTGAATATGACATGACATTTGATAATGCCTCTAAATCAACCAAAAAATTATACACAATATGATTACAAATATATATAGTAGGATATAGGAGAGACCCCCCTTTCATTTGCATCGATATTGTTTTGTTTATTTTGTAAGAAAATTATTGTAATGTCATTATTATTTCACTACATCCCTCCTATACTAGCCACTGAAATGCTTATGCATAAGAGAGGTTTATTCTCCTTTCATTATCTCATATAAATTCAAATAAAATTTATTAACACACTTATTAATGTTGCAAGTAAACACACCTATCAACACATTATAGAATTTTGATTGTGATTATAACTAGCATAGATTCATCTTTACCCTTTGTTAGATTCTTATTTCCCACTCTTGCCATTTTCACACCTTGAACTCACTACTTAGTTTGACACCGACTAATTCTTTACAAAAAAAAACTCGAAGGGGATCTATAGTGCCCAATATGAACTTTCTTTGGTTATGATGACATGATTCACTAGTATTTATTGTGTTCATATTTCTCTTGGCCTTGGTATTTGGGGTAGACCCTGAAAATGGAATCTTCACAATAGGACAATTAAGGGAACTCTTGGCATCTCCTATAATTTTCATGAATGTTTTGATATTTGGTTTTAGCATTGACAAATTTTCCTTTGAAAACCAAGAAACAAATTTATATTCCCTGAGTAGTAAGATACTTTGTTTTCCTTGACTATCTTTAAAATAATTTCCTTGAGTATCTTTAAGAACTATGACACAAACAATACTTTGTTAACATAACCTTAGAATTTTGATTGACATTATCATATTTTCCCCGTTGGCCTAAAACTACCACCAACATTTGGCATTGCTTCTTACCCCATGATAGAAGCAACTTCTCCTTTTAACCATCACTCAACTTCGTCTTTGTCTCTAAGTATATTGGATCAAGTTTTTACACACCCTCATTCTGGATAGTACTATCCCTTATTTCCCTTCAATAACAACTGCCATAGATAGAGTATGTAGCAACCGACCTAGAACTTAGTCTTCACCTCATGTCTCCTAATGATATATAAATGGAATCTATATGGAATCTACCTCTGACACAAGCACTTCACTTTCCTTTATTGTTCATTAATACAATGATGCTACATTCCATCCTAGAGTCCATGCTTGTTGGGATATAGGGCAAACCCGGGCTTTATACCATTAACTTCGCACCAACAAAAGACCCACAGTGTTGGCCCTTTCGGCAACAACCTGCGAACAGATTGCAGTCTCACCCGAAACAGCTATGGGATGCCGCAGAATTAGGTTTCTGCAAGCAGAAGAGGGATATTACTGTACTTTAGCCTTTAACAACTTATATTCATATACATAGAGATTCAACATTCACATATATAACTTCGCAGCTAAATAAACAGACAGTGACTTGCATAACCCTTTACTGGGAATTCACAGCGAAGTTATTTAGTTAGCAGTGATCTTATTTATCAGATATATATTTATCAATGCATGAAAGAACATAGCAGAAACAACACAAACTTAACACAACACCAAATATAATGTCGTTCACCCCCAGTGTAGGGGTTACGTCCACAGAACTGTGTTTTATTCAACTCTTTACTAAAATCACAGTTCTGATCTGCGCACTCAGCTGCAGATCCTTTCAAGTCCTTAAAGCCGCACACACAGCTGCAGGCCTCTGCACACACAGCTGCAGATTTCCTTAATCACCCAAAACCCTCTGCGCACACAGCTACAGAGGTCGTCCACGCACACAGCTGGGACTTAACCTTCTTTTAAAAAATAGCCTTAGCTTCGCATCAATTCATCATACATCAAAAAGCCTAACCTGATTTCGTTACAAGAGTGCTTATTTATAGTGCACTTATTACAAAACCATGGACTTAAACCATGGGCACCCCGAACCCTAAACCCTGGATTTAAACCATGGGTTTATTACAAAAAGAGGACTTGGACTCAACCCCGACACCCCTAAGACTGTTTTGAGTCGTAACTCCACTTACAACTTCCACAAAAACCGCGGAGTTACCAAAATTAGGGACTGTTAAGGTGCGTGCCCCAACAGACCCCTAAGACTCACCAGTGGCCCGTCCCGGGACACTCTGCTGCTCTTCTGGTAGGCAAACTTTGTCAGCGAAGATAGCGAACTGCTTGTTGAGGCCACACATGATATTGTTGATATATGCTTCCCAGTTGTAACTGTAGCCTTCGGCACAGTTCATAGCAATTCTGATAACCGGGGCAGGCACTTCATATGGTCTGCACTTTCACATGAGCTTGCATGCGAGAAGCTCAACTGCAAAGTGAATATTATGTTGTTGAATGGTGGAAGTGTGATACCCTCGTTTTCCCTTTGTCAGGCCGAAGCGTTTCTTCATGCTTTGTGCAAGCTTCTTATCCTCATGCTTTGAAGAAAATTCGGTCCCCGGATCAGGTCCTGCTATTGGTAAGGCTATGATCCTGTGAATGAGCTCTCCATTAATAGGAATTTTATTATCTCCGATCCATAGGTGGCCGTCATGTACTAATGCCAGCAGCTGCTTGACCACTATGGTCACCTGTGTGCTGCGACCAAAATGGGGAACATCGAGCATCTTCAGCAGACCCGCTTGATCCAAGCCAGCAGCCCACTGTTTTACTTCCAGCAATGTCGCGTTAGTCTCTGGATATTTGAAAAAATGCAAGTATTGCGCTAGGGTGAACTGTGGAAAATTTCCACGATCATTCGTGTCATGTTCAGCATACTTAAGCCGGTTTATTTTCCCTGTCATGGTCCTGACCAACTGCACACCCGGGGGCAGCGAAGGGGTGCGTAATGTGAACTTCTTTAGTCTCCGAGGTGGCTGGACTCTTGGTGGAAGATACGGTGGACGCTTCGGTGCAATATTCTCATCTTCTGCAGGTGGGGCCTCTGCTGAACCAGATGGTTGCATCTCGGGGTCTTCTGGTGTTTTCCCTGATTGCTTGTGTCGGTCTTCGTTGCGTTTAGATCATACTTCAGGCTTAAAATTCTTTCGGGCAGAGCGTGTCTGCATTGGCTGAGTCGGCGCTGGGGGAGTTTCTTCACGGGGAGCAGATGTAGGCGGTTGGTTGAAAAGGTTCGGCAAACCCGTCTGCTCAAACTCTCTCAATAGTTCCTGGAACTCACGATCAGCGGACATGGATGCAATTGTAAAACTCAAGAAACTGAAAAATGTGAACCTTGCAAGTGTGGGTGTCTTCTTATAGAATATATCCCCGAAATCTGTCATAACTGTGCATTGATGGCGCCAATTCTGACAAAGATCTTGTCCAAACGGCGGTATATTGTCCAGGATCGCATTAATACAGGCAGTTAATACAGAGAACGTACCGGCGCCGCCATATTTGACTTCTTCTAACGGTCATTTTTTTTTAGTTCCAACATACCTTTCCTTCTTCGGCACAAGCAATAGCTTCGGCCGCACCCGAATGAGGGCATTCGACACATCTGGACACCATCTACGGCATGGAGTCGAGCTTCAACCCATGACAAAATGTCATCCATAGCTGCACTGATTCCTCTTATTTCCAGGAACTTCATCAGACATAAGTCCCGACACTCATGGAGAAGTTGGGTCACTTTGCTTACTGTGTCTTCATCCCAATAATCTCCACTGGTAGCATACTTAGGCTGGCCTTCTGATCCAATGTTGACTGTCCGCGTCTTCAGGGGCTGAGTCACTTCAAGGGATTCGACTACTGATCCGTGTACGTCGCAATGTCCTTCTGACTCAGGAATACCAGTATTGCGCGGAGCATTATCCTCGTCAATTGCGAGATTATAATGAGTTTCTTGGGATTTCCCATCAGGCCGGTATTTTACTACTTCTTGATCCGTAAATACCTTAGTATGGACCAACCTGATAGCTACATTCAAAGCTGGACAAATTTCATTAGTAGAAAAGGTAAGCACAAAACTATCGACAAGATAATCCCAACTTACAGTATCCTGGTGGAGCTCAGCCTCCGCGTACCAGTTCTTTGCTATTGGTTCTAGAGTATGCACAAACCTATGTACCCATGCTTCATAGTATTGTGCCCAAGGTTCCTGAGGGCTAGTCTTCCCATCAAACCTGCTTTGTACCTCCTAGGGCTGATCCATAATTCTTAGGCGAAGGAACTTCTGACGAGCTTCCCAACTAGGACTATTCTTCTGATGGCCATTCCACCATCTGGCTGCTGTGGCTCTGAATACTGAATCCAGAGTCTCCCTTTTCTGTGAATCTGGTATCTGGTCTGAGAATTGTTCAATAAATTGTTCTGGATCTGACAAGTCATCAAAATTAGGTAGGATTCTTACATGTGCACCAAGCCATCTGATAGATTTAGTAATTCTGGCACATCTATGTCCATGCAACTCATAAAGTCTGTTTTGCCAGTTTTCTAACCCATCATCTGAATCCGTCATGCAGGAGTTGTCACACTGCCAATCCATGATACCTTCGGCAGTAGGATCAACATAATCCTATTCCTTAGCTGTGATATTGTAAATGTGGTCCAAAGCATCCTGGTCTTCATCTCTTACTGGCTCTATGTATCTCTCTCCTTGAGAAGGGTCCAATGGGACTATGACTCTCATTCCTTTCCCTTTGAAAGTCATCTGTCTCTTCTTCAGTTTGATGACTGCATCATTATCTATTGCCCATTCAATGCCTAGTAGTGCAGGATAGGGTTTGTTGTCATCAATTATTTCAATTACCTCAAAGTCTGCTAAGGTACTGACTCCATCAATATCTACTGGTACACTAGGGAGTCTTCCTAGGGGCACAATATTCTGCGGATTGGCTAATCTCAACTATATAGGGGACCAATCAAGGGTAGGTTTTCCTATTTGTTCCCATGTTTGCTTAGTTAAGACATTTACCTCTGATCCTAGGTCCAAGATAACAGCAGTCATATCATACTCTCCTATCTGAGCATTCAATCTCATTTCCCTGCCAGTTCTCCTGACTCTATTAACAGCTTTTACCTGACCAGAACTTTGCTGAGGGTCGCAGGAAGCAATAACTTTCAGCAACTCGCTTAAAGGATTCTGATTTCGGAGGAGCTTCAGACAACTCTGTAAAAAGGAGGACAGTGTACTTACTTTGTCTGTCGAAGCTTCTTGTGTCTGCGACCACTGCTGATGTTCTTGTGCAGGTGCTACTGATGTGCTAGGAGCAGCAAAATCTCTCTTGGCTTCCATGAATGTCTCTTTTTCTCTTTCGACATCAGATGTTGGGACTTTCGATGGGGCCTTACGAACCCAAGCCTCGTCAGGTTGTTTCTCCTTATTTTGTGCTTCCGTCGTAGCTCCACTCCGGGTAACAACATTAATAGCTGGGGCAGGTCTTTGCTCTACGGAAATCATCTGAATATTCTGAGTAGGGGCACTGTTTCTTTCCTGAATCTTAGCTATCAAATACGGGCATTGCTCGATCACATGATCTACTGCCCGGCAATACCGACATGTCGTAGTTGGGTTTCGATAGTCTCTCACTAGATGCCCGGCCTGGTTACAGTTGTAACACACAGCCTGGCCTTGACCTCTTCCGGCCATACCACCTCGACCACGACCTCCAAAAGCACCTCTACCTAATGCACCACCGTGGTAGCCATAGCCATCATTGCTCTGTCCCTCATTTTGTACCCGATAAGCGTCGTAAGTTCGTTCTCTCATGAGGTCAAAGCTGTGACACTCATCTTTGTTGTGTCCCATGGACTTACATAATTTACAATAGGGGTTCTTAGGTACTTTCCCATACCTCTGTAGCAGATAGCAGTCTTCAGGTCGATGCTAACCTGTTGTTCTGCAGAGCTCACAATATAGGACTCGCGGTTGAAACGGGTTTGGCACACCAGTATTCAGGTAATTTCTTACCATAGGACATTGTTCCTTGGCATGACCTTTTGTCTGACACTGTGTACACCAAACCTCTTCGCGACCGGTCTTACCTTTCTTCATATCGCGAATCTCCAGAGCCATCGATTCCAACTGCGCTTGGATTTGGGCGATACCAGACTTGTCTTCGACAAGAGCGGTTTCAAGCTTCATCGTGATTTCCAAGGCCTCCTGCTGGTCAGCAACCTTCTGTTGCATGAGTGCAGTTCTGATATGCGGTAACAAAGCTGCAATGAACCATTCCTTGTGCTGTGCAGGTCCAATGGTGAAACTGACTTGGTCTAGCAGAAATTTGAATCTTTGATCAAAGTCCCACACTGATTCGTCGCGCCTCTACTGAATCTCTTTTAACTCAGTGATACACTGCGACTCTGATTTTGGCTTCTTAAATTCCTTTATCATTGCTGCTTTTATATCAACTACTGCATGGTTCTGAGTGCTGGAAAACTTCATGAACCAGGTCAGAGCATAGTCTCTGAAAGAAGTAACCAGTTGCGCTCTTTTTGTATCTTGATCCGTAATGGTCTTAGTAGTCCACACTGCTTCGCATAAAAACCAGAACTGTTCTAGATCCTCTGATCTAGTTCCTTTGAAAATAGGGAGCTTAATGTCATCATGCATGTGGGCCATAGTGGATCTAGGGGGGGAGGGAGGGGGACTGGAAGTAGGCAGGGGGGAACTTACTGGGGTAGACTGTCCTGCGACAGGAATACTTGAGCTAGGGTTACTTTCAGACTGCGACGGGTTCTCAGGGATAACAGGTCTGCGTTGCGGGGTTACCGGAGGGTTTCCAACAGAAGGGGTTTCTTCGGGTTCTAAATATGCAGGATTTACAGGGGAATACTCGGTATGCTGACCCTGGGAATAGGATCCAAAATATCGCTTGTACCTTGTGCCACTTCGCAGCAAACCACTTTGCTCGTCGAAGGTATTGTCACTTGCAAACATAGGTTAGTAATACTAAATCTAACAGTCTGATTTAATTAGCAATATACCTTTTTCAGCTAATAGCATTTTAATTCTCAAACTAAATGAATTCAAAAACTTACCCCTTGGTCCTTTGAAAAACTGTCGCTCGGCTTCGCTAAAGGAAGTACTCGTATCGATGGCGAACTCCGTCACAAATGCTTCAAGGGTTCGCGTTGTCCAGAAATCAACAACGCGGGATATCTCGTTGTTCACCCTTTTTAGTATATTATTTCTTGCGGGGGTCCAATCAGAAATCTAACGTTCTTGGAAGTTTTTCCTTCTCTCTGTTAACCTGGATAACCACTGGTGCAACTCTATGTGGATACTACCAAAGAAAATTTCATAAACATAACAGAAAACATACCTTTGTAAAAAGTCATTGGCACTACGACGTGGATCTTTGTTCTCTTGCTCAGTGAATTTCAGATAAGTCTCATCAAGCCAATCACCGATTTCCTTAACAGAGGGCCTCCAGAACATAGCTCTCGAGGTACGACGTAAACCCCTCTTGAGCAGATACTGAGTTCAACCGGAAACGGAACCAATTTGTTGGGCTATAGGGCAGACCCGGGCTTTATACCATTAAATTCATACCAACAAAATACCCACAGTGTTGGCCGTTTCAGCAACAACCTGCGAACAGATTGCAGTATCACCCGAAACAGCTATGGGATGCCGCAGAATCAGGTTTCTGCAAGCAAAAGAGGGATATTACTGTACCTTAGCCTTTAACAACTTATATTCATATACACAGAGATTCAACATTCACATATATAACTTCATAGCTAAATAAATAGACAGTGACTTGCATAACCCTTTACTGGGAATTCACAGCGAAGTTATTTAGTTGGAAGTGATCTTATTTATCAGATATATATTTATCAATGCATGAAAGAACATAACAGAAACAACACAAAGAACCACAACACCAAATATAACGTGGTTCACCCCCAGTGTAGGGGTTACGTCCACAGAACTGTGTTTTATTCAACTCTTTACTAAAATCACAGTTCTGATCTACACACTCAACTGCAGATCCTTTCAAGTCCTTAAAGCCACGCACATAGCTGCAGGCCTCTTCGCACACAGCTGCAGATTTCCTTAATCACCCAAAACCCTCTACGCACATAGCTGCAGAGGTCATCCACGCACACAGCTGGGACTTAACCTTCTCTTACAAAATAGCCTTAGCTTCGCATCAATTCATCTTACATCAAAAATCCTAACCTGATTTCGTTACAAGAGTGCTTATTTATAGTGCACTTATTACAAAACCATGGGCACCCCGAACCCTAAACCCTGGATTTAAACCATGGGTTTATTACAAAAAGAGGACTTGGACTCAACCCTAACACCCCTAAGACTATTTTGAGTCGTAACTCCACTTACAACTTCCACAAAAACCGCGGAGTTACCAAAATTAGGGACCGTTAAGGTGCGCGCCCCAACATTGCTCCTTTTAGAGTTAGTTTCACCCTCGATACATCCACGCATTGATCCAAATCCCTACGTGTCAGAAACACCTCTAGTGTCTACTAATAGCATTATAATAAAAAATATGGAATAATCAGTGGAAATCCCTCAGTTGGGGCTTGAATGTCCTCTTGTTTCCTTTGAAATGAAACCATAATCAGAGGTCCACTTCCCCCAACAATCACCATGCGTTCTTTGCCTAGAATCACTACTTTAGCCATTAACACATATTTCATTAAATTTGTAATTATTTAATGGATCTAGAATTTAGAACTTCCGCTAGATTGAGTTCATTCAAGATGAGGAAAGTCATAGACTTTGAATCCTTACATAATGTCTAGTAATATTATTTATAGTTTGTATTTAATATTAAGTTGATTAAATTATTTTATGACATAATACCAACATTGTATTTGTTACTACAACAATTAGAAATATTGTCGTAGTAATTATTTTTGTCTTTGTTGAGTATGTTGTTTTATTTTTGGAAGTTCGCACCACTTATAATCAATACAGGAAAATATTTTATGACTTTAAAGTCTAAGTTTTAACCTTGTAATGATTAAAATAAATTATGAATTCAAATAGCAGCATAACTTATTATTATTGTTGTTGGTAGTGGTAGTGGTAGTGTATTAAAAACTAAGTTGATGAATGTTTACTTTATGAATTATAGATTAACGTGAGAAATTTCTTACCTATACATTTATTTAATGATATTGATGTTAGTAAAGCCTCCCTTATTTATTAATATTATTTATTATAAAAATCAAAATTAATTATGAACTAGAATAGCATTAGTGCAATAGAGTTTGATTTTTTTAATATACAAGAGGAAAGGGGGGAAACCAACTTAACTAATTATTGCAAGTGTTCATTATTTATTTATGAAGTATTTGAACAATGTGTTTAATTGAAAAGAGCATATTTTTATTGAAAGTATAGATATCTTACAATATTTATATTATCAATAAGATTTAAATCATGTCTTAATTTATGTTAGGGCACGGAGGAATCGAACCACCATCGTCCTGCTTGGAATGCAGGTGCTCTTCCATTGAGCTAACACCCTTTACAACATGAGGGGAGAGGGACTGTGTTAACACCTGGATTATACATTTCTAATCCTCTGTGACAAAGCAAAAGGATTTTTTTATTGAGAGAGGAAGTCTACAAGATGTTTTAAAGTTCATTATTGAATATGATTATGCACATTTGATATAGTGACATGTTGAGTTTATGTAAAAAACAAATTGAAAAGTTAAAAATTGAATGGTGTTATCTAATTCACATAAAGTACCATCACATGAATTAACATAGAAGTTGAACCAAAATTTTCATATTAGTAAATAATATAAAATTCCTCAAAAAAAGGCTTGAAGAGAATATTTGATATACAACAAACATTTAAAAGTGTTTCTTCTTGTATATTAATAACTAGTTCAAAGAGAAAATTACATTCATGAATAATCTCCACATAATCTCCTTATATTTAGTCAAGCAAATCATTTACAACTTGTACACCACATTTATTTATTGTGGTCTTCCTGTAATCTTCTTTCTTTTGCATCCATGCAAAAACCATGGTATTAACTGGAATAGATCCAAGTCATGTGTCATCAAGGTTTGGTACCCAATATTGTTCTAAAATTTTCCTTTGTATTTCCCTGAACTAGGCTTCCATCAATCAACCTTTACATGAAGAGTCTCACTTTCATCATTCTAGAAGATATATGAGGTGGTTTTTGCCATCCAAATCGTCTCTCCTTCATCCTTAGTTCATGATCTAACTACCAACATCCTTCCTTTCTCAAATTCAATCATAGGATTGAATCTTGGATTTAGCTTGTTGCACCTGGATCCAACATATACCAGTTCATTCGTCACATTATCAAATTCTCCATCCATAATACTTATATTGCATGCAGTGCATTATGATCAGCATTAAATCTCACATGGATTAAATTGTCTTTATGATGCAATGTATTTGATGATAATGTCTAACATGAATTAAAGCTAACATGAT
>LPNX011136772.1:108561-140578 GCA_001517045.1 Pseudotsuga menziesii | reverse complement strand
TTCTTTTAATAATAGGTTAATCTAATTTTAAATATAAGAATATCTTACTTTCTATATTTTGTAAATTGAAGTGTTTTTAATTAAATAATTTTTAATTGAATATCTTAATTTTTAATTTTAAATAATTTACTTTCTATAATTTGTAAATTGAAGTATATACAATCATTTCTATTTTTATCACATAATTTGTAAATTGAAGTGTTTTTAATTACATAATTTATATCCTCTTGCATTTTATCCAAAAAGTGTTGTAATATTTTGCATTCAAAAAAATATTAAATTATATGCATATTGCCCATGTCCAAATGGACATGATTACAAAGTGTCGTAATGCGATGTTAGAGGGGAACACCTTTAATGATGTCATTATTTTATTCATCGCAACCATGTAGTCTAAAACATTGTCTTTTTCGACAATGTTCGCCAATGTTTATGACATCATGTGCTCGTCATTTTAAGTTCGTGATTTTTTTGGTTGGATTGTCATTGTTTCCAACATATCTGACCAAAAAAAAAACGCTCCTAGCCCCTCAACCATATCTTACCTTGTTAAGTTTTATTATTAACCATCATTATAAAAGAGAGTTCCTCTGCTTTCCTAATCCCCATTATAAAAGAGAGTTCCTCTGCTTTCCTAATCCCCAGTTTGTCCATTCTTTCCATCTAATTTTAAAACAAAAAGGGTTATTTCTTAACCTTTTACACATCATTTACTATCATTTTAAATCCCACGTGTTCGGTGTATGTTATATTCTTTGCATGTGCGTATGGAGGGGAGGTGCGCATGTCAGCGCTGCAACTCGGCAATCCTAAAATCACCTTCATGGAAATGGTCGTTAGGCCATTTCAAATGCGAGCGCAACGAGCAAATTATTTTGGCTATTTATAGATTTTATGGCTATTTATAGCTATTTGTGTCTATTTTTAGAAATGGTCTAAAAATATGTAATTAACCCTGGTTAAGGGATTGGAGTCTTTTTCTAATCTGATTTAACGGATTAGGGTTTTTGGATGTTGCGGAATAACTATATTTTGTATTGTGAGGATTCATAATGTAATTGTTGCAATAGGTAGTGCTAGCCAAGCGACCTTAAAATTTGATGAAATTGTATCATCCCTACTATTAGAAGAGATGAGGCAGAAAACCATGGATAATCATAGCATGGATGCCTTATCTGTGAGAGGTCGCCTCGAGGAGAGAAACACAAATAAAGAATCTCGAGGGAGATCTAAATATAATGGTAGATCTAAATCCCCAGGAAAAGGAATAAGGAATTGTTGGAAATGTTGTAAAGCTGGGCACTATAAAAAGGATTGTAGATCTAAGAATGTTGAGAAAGCAAAGGGATATGAAGATACCCCTTCCACAGAGACGAAGAACTCCTCAGAAGGAGGGGATGTGTACCTAACTTCCACATGTAATCCTTCAGAACATGATATATGGCTGATTGAATAAGGTGTGTCATGTCATCTGACCCCTCATAGGGAGTGGTTCTATGAATATGAAAAGTACAATGGAGGAGATGTATACTTGGGAGATGATTCACTAGCTAGTATCATTGGACGTGGTAGAGTCAAGATAAAACTGAGGGATGGAAGGATTAGAACTCTACCTGGAGTGCTACACATTCCAAATCTAGCAAGAAAATTGATATATGTTGGAAACATGGATGTTGCAGGTGTAAAGACTGTGTGTGGAGATGGTGGTTGCAAAATGGTTTGAGGATCAATGGTATTGATGAGGGGAGTTCGGTATGGAACTCTGTACAAATTATTAGGAAAAACCATCATTGATGAATGTAACAATTATGTTGTACTCGAGGAAGGAGGTAAAGATGTCGAAACCCTGACTGTATCAGGAGGAAAGACAATGTTATGGCATCAAATATTGGGGCATATCAGAGAAAAGGGACTTCGAGGATTACAAGGTAAAGGTATGGTTGAAGGTATGATTGATTGCACTCTAGATTTTGATTTCTGTGAACATTACATATATGAAAAACAAATTCGAGTAAGATTTTCATCTCATGCTACATAAGCAAGAAGAATTATAGAATTAATACATACTGATGTGTTTGGACCTGTTCTTGTTCCATCCTTAGGAAAATCTGTTCCTGTTCCTATTCCATCATTAGGAAAAATAAACATCAGTTTCATATTCTTGAAAAACATCATTTATTCTTGCCATATTCATTAGTGTTCTATTCATCGTTTCTACTACACCATTTTTTTGAGGATTAAAAGGAATTTAACTTTGATGTGTAATCCCTTGTTTAGAAATATAATTTTCCAATTCATTAGAAATGTAATTTTTACCATTATCAAAACTAAATGTTTCAATACGTTCTTGTGCTTGATTCTCTATCCACGCATGAAAGTTCTTGAATGTTTGAAATGCTTCAAAATTTGTCTTCAATAAAAATATCCAACACGTTCTTTAATAATCATCAACAAAGGTCATGTGGTACTTATTACCATTTGTAGAAGGAATTGGCATGGGGTTGCATATGTCAGAATGAATCAATTCTAACTTTCCACATGCTCTGAATTTAGACTCTTGAAAATGATGCTTACTAATATGTTCTCCTAGTATGCGTGCATCACATTTGTTCCTTTGCTTATGGATAATAGACAAACCATATACACCATTATTTATTAAGAAATGAAGAGCGTTATAATTCAAGTAACCAATTCTTGCATGCAACAATAAATTGGATTTCTTTATGACCTTGTCGTAAGAGGATTTCTTTATTTCTACGATTCCCTCAAACATATGGATGTAATGGCCTTGGTGTCAACTTTACACTAAGGACAACAGGATTTTCTACAATTATAGAAGATAGAAAACATTCTTTAACACAAAATTAGGGAAACCAAGCAACTTGAGCTTTATTGAACCAATTTCCCTTGGTCTGAGGCTAGATTGTTTTGCAAACTATACTATGCCATTTTCAATGTCATTCAGTTACTCAAAACAATATTTTCTAAATGTCATATGACAAATTTCACTAGTATCAAGCATACACCAACCTTTTTAAGAAGAAAGATAATTTATTTCATTAATACCAAGAGTACAATGTGCAACTATACGATGAGTAGAATCAGTGGTTTTACAAGTCTCTTGATTTTTTGTTTTCTCTTCTTTATTCTGATTGTTCCTTCCTTTGATGGACTCCCAATGGGCCTAACGCTGATATGTTCCATGTCCATTATTTTTCACAACACTTACACTTTAGATCTGATCTTTTGGTTGATTTGTTTCCCCCCCCCTTTACCTCTAAAATTTCTTCTTCCTCATCCTCTTTGGTTGCTATACCCCTTGGAAGGTTCAATTGTTATGACTTTATATGATTATGCACCAATTTTCTTTTCCTTGCAAATACCATCCCATAGGTTATTATAGATAAGTTTGACTCGGTATCTTTGGACCATCCTGCATATGTGTCCTTTCTAGTGAGGACAACACCAACAATATATTCCAAAGAGATCATATCTAGTCCAGAACCTACAACTTAGATAATGATTTTGAAAAAATATAGGATATAGGTTTTAGTTTATGTTCCTTTACAAATTACAACATGATTTTGAATCTTATTAGACAATTATGAATCCATATCAAAAATAATTTTGCAGCTCTATGTAATTTATTCTAGAGTGTTTTTATAGGGACAATCAAAATATTCTTATGAAAAATTACAATAATACATCAAAACAATATTGTGCAACAGACTTGTAGGAGCACCCACACAAATGAGTTATGAACACTTCTTGTAGTTTCACACTATTCAAGAATCCTTCTCAGTCACAACAATTCCCTTCATATCAACACAGTCGCAACAATGGTGTTCACACCCAAAATAAACAACTCAAGGTAACAAATACCTTAGCAACCCAATATTGGTAACCAATACCTTAGCAGAACACAGTACAATAATTATTTATGTGTCCCTTATCCTAAAGGCATTACCAATCAATGGGATCAACCTATCTATCGACCTCAAGCCGAACCTAACCAAGGACAACCGTTTATGGGGAATAACACTCCTAACTACCAACATTTGGTGGGTTACTATGGTCAACCTTAGCCTACCTATGGTCCCACTGAGGTAGCCTTACCTTATCAATATTATAATTACCCACAACCTAATTGGAAACTCCCATTTCAATGTAACATTGTATTTTCCAGACCTATCCAAATTGATTAATGATCCCATCCTTCACGACTTGTTTTAGCCAATAATTCCGCTCAAGTTACCCTAAGATGTCTTGAAATTTGATGGAAAGTAAGGTGAAGATCCAAAAAACCATTTCATGACGTTCCATATGTGGTGTTCTTTGAACTCCTTGATGGATGAATCTATCTGTTTGAGGCTCTTCTAGAGGACTTTGACCGGTATGGCTACTAAGTGGTATATTGAACTTCCACAACATTCATCTATGGATTTTAATTTGTTGGCAAGAATATTCCTTACCCATTTCCAGCTACTGATTAGTTATTAAACTGGTACATATCTCTTGACTTCTCTTCGGAAAACTAACTCCACTTACATATATGATAATATTCATGAGTGGAGAATACGTAGAAGGTTGATCAAGGATCCTATTCTAGAGATGTGGCTATGGGAGTTGTTTTCACATAGGAGCATGCTATAAGTCAGGATCAATATTTAGACTTAGTTTAATCTTAGTATGGAATTTCATATAATTTGATCCCTAACATTCCTTGTCGTAGCACCGATCCTACCAAGACATCTCCTGAAACTGTTGTAGATGTTGTTGTAGGTTAAATCCAACCTCCATCAATAGTGAAACTTGCTAAGTATCAAAGTTCTTTTCCTGCTACTTCTTCAACTCCTACTGTTTTGGCCGAGGTAAATGCTATACAATATTCACAATCACTTGGTAACAAAAATAAAGGTAAAGGTAAATCTAAGAAATATGGAAACTTGAAGGAGAGTCCAAAGACTATGAATCTAGAGAATGAGTCAAAACTGAAACAGAAATATAAGTTTCCCTGCCTGTTATGTGGAGATGATCACTTCACTAAGGAATATCCTAGGCATGAAGAGATCAAGAAATTTTTGAAAAATAATCTCTCACTAGCAATTCTAACTAACCCTTTCCCATGTCAACAACAATTAATCGATCATACATCTTTGCATGGTGCCTCTTCCTCCATGGAGGAAATCAAAATGATGTCCACAGAAATTTGTGGAATGACCACATGAAATTAGTCATATGATAAACCTTCAAAGAAAAAATATGAAGGTGCTTCTCCCTAGAATACCCCTTCTGCTAATCCTTCTCCTCCACCTCTTTCTAATGGCCATCTTACCATTGAAAAAAATATTCTTGACATGATTTTGCATCCTCCCAAGAGTACGATCCGGAATTCAGTGTTCAATCCTAGTGCCCGAGCTTCCCGGCTATATAATATCGTTGAATATTTTAGCTCAAAAACCTTGTTCTATGTCTACTATGGAAATACTCCAAAGTTTCCCTATGCGTAGTAAAAATGTGTTGTCATCCTTAGATGCCTTAGATCCCAAGAATTCTAACACCATTACATTCAATATGGAGAATTATAAATAGATAGTATCTCACCAACTCGCAACTAAGGTGATTGATATAAAATTTCATCATATTGTATTGTATGAAGGAGATTCCACCTCGGTTCTATCTATGTCTTGTTGGAGAGCCATCAGTTCTCCTGAACTCAAACGATCACCAACTATTTTGAAATCCTTTGACTACAGAGGTTTCTAGCCTCACGACTTGTTGTCGACGCTATTTATTGAGCTCAGGGGAAATACTCTATCTATTCTAGTAGATGTGGTGAACATTCTGTTGGATTACAACCTGTTATTGGGGAGAAATTCATTTTACAATATGACAATGTTAGAATAATCAACCCATAGTTAGCTACCTTAGACATTAATTAATCCAATTTTTGTCTTATTTGCCTAGTTTCCATATTCCACCTTATGCAATTTGTCCTCCACACATCTATAGTGGTCAAACTTGCTAATTTTGAGTCATGGGGCATTTGGGAAACCTCCTAGAATCAAATCTGCTTTATTCCTAGCCTCCCTAGCACATGTCTGCTTTTTCTGAATTTTAAGGAAATTGGGAAAGTTTGACTAGGTGAAGTTAACTTGTTTTTTGTCCTCAACATCCTCCACTCTTTTCTCCTATGAAATGCATGTATGATTTGTCCTTCCACCACCTATTAGCTTTCCTAATTGATTTTGCCAATTTGTGAGCTCCTAGACAGTTTTGGAAACTGCTTTATGCACCTATGGGGGATTTGCTTAGATTTAGTAAGCCTGCTTTTGACTCAATTCAAATGGAATCTTCATGCATTCAAATCTCTCAATTAATTATGTATTGTGGAAGCCTATGACTTCACAGGGTTGGATATTGTACACTTATTCAATACAGATTAGTGTTCAGCTCCATATTCAGTCTCTTTTGTGAGTAATGTGCATGTGTAATTGGCAATTGTTGTGAGTGTAATTGTTCTAACACCTGGGTTCAATTTCCACATGGTATCATAGCCTTTGTATATTGATTTCTCTCCTTCCAATTTGTTTTGCAGGTTCAAGATCATTGACTGGGAGCATTCTGCTGACTGACAGGACAATTTCTGAGCTATGGATCAATCTCAGAAGATCATCTTGACTCTATTTAATTTCTTTGAATGGAAAGAAGAGATGGAGATAATGTTGATAGTGAAAGGCCTCTATAGAGTGACTATGGAAATAGAAGCAAATCCCAATGCAACTGTAGAGAAAATCAAATGGCACAAGAGGAGGGATGAGGCCTATGGTCTCCTGTGTCTGAGTATATCCAAAGACCTCCTTTTCCATCTTGATGGATTGACATCACCAAATGAAGTATGGGAGAAGCTTACTGATATTTTTGGTAAGACAGATGAGATGAGGGGACATCAAATTGAAAATCAATTGATCTCCCTGTGTCCCAATAGCTTTGAATCCCTGCAACTCTATTTTTCCAAGTTCAAAGCAGTTGTTTTGCAGCTAAAACAATGTGGGATAAAAAAGAAGGATGATCAGCTGGTCTTGCCCATACTCTCGAAGCTTGGCCCTGACTATTTAGTGTTTGTTTCGACCTTTTATGCCACAAATTTGACAGCTTGAGCCTGGAAGATGCCTAGTCTTGCATATTTCATAGAATCTCTCACACAAGAACAAGATAAATTGGTGATGATGGGCACCATCAAACCTTCCAAAGATTAAGATTCGGTTACTAGAGATTCGAGGGTGGATTCAAAAGGCAAGAAGAAAGCTAAGAAGCCACCTAATAAAAAGAGAGACAAGAACAAGTCTCCAGAGGAGCCTCAAGGTTCCAAGAAGAACTACCAGAAGAAGAAGAACAAAGGAGAAATGAGCAAGTGTGCATACTGCAGTAAGGGCATCATCCTGAAAGCTCCTCCATGAAGAAGCAAATAGACATGCTGACCCAACTCTTGGAGAAGAATGGCATCTCCCTTCCAGACAGCTCAAAGAAGAGGGAAGGAGGATCAAATTCAGAAGACAGAGAGAGAGTTCATGCATTGGTTGTTGGCACATCAAGCTCACATAGTTTCATCATTGATTCTGGAGCTTCAAGACATATGGTTTCGACCAAGGAGGAATTCACCTCACTTGACATGTCGAAAGGTCCACCAATAGTACTAGGAGATGACTCTCTCACTGAAAGTTTGGGCAAAGGGAGGATTGATCTTGACCATGGTAAGCTCAGCAATGTGTTGTATGTTCCAGGTCTTGCCTCTAACCTCTTATCAGTGTATCAGATGACCCACACAGGGTCTCCAAAGAAGGTCATATTCTCCCCTGATGAAGTTGAGATCACAGAGATCTCAAGTGGTAAAGTCATTGCAAAAGGAGTTGCAAATCACACTTCGAAGGTATACATGTTCTCACACTTCCTACCCTACTCAAACCCCTCTGCTCTTCTGATTCATGCTAATGAGGCAAGCAAGCTTTGGCATGAAAGATTTGGCCATCTAAATTACAAGTATATTTCTGATCTTAGTGAAAAATAAATGGTCATAGGGTTACGAAAGATTAAGTCTTCCAAAGGAGTCTGTCAAGGTTGCATTCTAGGAAAACACCCAGAGCATAAATTTGAGAGAGCTAGCCATGAAACAACCTCTGCACCTCTTGAGTTGATCCATAGTGATTTTTATAGCCCATTTCCTCATATGTCAATTATTCAGGCCAAATATGCATTGACATTCATAGATGACTTTTCTGGGTATTGCTGGGTTCACTTCTTGAAACACAAGTCTAAAGTTTTTGGCCTTTTCAAAGTCTTTAAGGCTTTGGTTGAAAACCATTCTGGGAGGAAAATCAAGGTCCTCAGATCAGTGACAATGGTGGTGAGTATGTCAATTCTGAGTTTATTCAATATTGTGCAGATGCAAGTATTCAAATGTAGCATTCTATCCCTTACACACCACAACAAAATGGTGTTGCTGAGAGGAAGAACAGATCACTGAAAGAGATGTCAACCTGCATGATGGAGGCTAAGAATTTGCCACCAAAGTACTGGGCCGAAGTTATAAAATGTGAATCCTATATCCAGAATAGGGTGCCTCATAAACAGCTTGAAGGTATGACTCCTTTTGAAGCATGGAGTGGGCACAAGCCAGATATGACCCATTTCAGGATTTTTGGCTCAAGGGCTTGGGCTAGAATTCCAATAGAAAAGAGGAAGGCTTTGCAGCCCCAAATCCAAGAGTGTCTATTTGTTGGGTACTTTGAAGATTCAAAAGGGTACAAGCTGATCAATTTGAGCACAAATAAAGCCTTCATTGAAAGGTGTGTTCAGTTTCAAGAAGAGCCCCTAGCAGCAGTGGAAGTTGGAGAATCCTCTTCACCACCAGAACCTCTGAATGTAAGTGAAGAGATAGTTGAACATGCTGATTCTGATATGTTTGATAATGATGATTTAATTGCATATCCTAACAGTCCTACAAGACCAAAATGGGCAGCCAAGACCATTCATGCAACTGGAGAACTAGCTGGAAATCCTAATGATCCTAGGAGGACTAGATCTCAGTTTGAGAGTGCTCTATGAATGAAAGATCCTATGTTTGTAGAGAAATGCTATCTGATGGTTGAATCAGATCCAAAGACATATGAATCTGCAGAAAATGATCCAAGATGGAAAGCATCTATGAAGGAAGAGTTCAGCTCACTCCATAAGAGCAACACTTGGGAGCTGGTTGATCTTCCCCCAGGGAGGAAGCTAGTTCAGTGTAAGTGGGTGTACAAAACCAAATTTGCTACTCATGGTTCACCTATGAAGTACAAGGCCATATTGGTATCCAAGTGCTACTCACAGGTTCATGGCATAGACTACAATGAGACCTTTGCACCAGTGGCAAAGATGGACTCCATCAGGATAGCCTTAGCCATTGCAGCTTCAAAGCAATGGGAAGTAGATCACATGGATGTGAAGTGTGCTTTCCTGAATGGAGACCTCACTGAAGAGATATACATGCAGCAGCCTCAAGGATTTTATACTAACCCATCTCTTGTGTGTAGGCTAAAGAAGTCATAGTATGGGCTTAAGCAAGCCCCCAGGGCTTGGTATGCCAATATTGATAGCTTTCTGCTATCACTGAATTTTGTTCGATGCAAATCAGATCCAAATGTATATTTGAAGCTGATTAATGTTCCATTAATGATCATTGTTTTATATTTTGATGACCTTCTCATTACAGGAAGCTCAAAGGATGAAATTGCTTCCTTGAAGGATGCAATGAACCATGCCTTCTCCATAACAGATTTGGGGCTATTGAGCCAATTCTTGGGGCTCGAGATTACTCAAAACAAAGATGGAATCAAAGTACATCAGTCCAAGTATGTCTTGGATTTGCTGAACAAATTCAAAATAAAGTATTGCAAGCCAAGCAAGACTCCTTTCCTTTCAGGAGTGAAGCTTGAAGAAGTTGATTCTTCACCTATGGTAAACAATACACTGTATAGGCAATTGATTGGATGTTTGTTGTATCTTACACATACTAGATCTGATATTTATTATGCAGTAAGTGTGGCTTCAAGATACATGGATCAGCCTCATGAGATCCATTGGAGTGCAGCCAAAAGGATCCTTAACTTTGTTCAGGGAACAAGGACACATGGGATCTTCTATAAAGCTAAATCTGATCTTGATTTGATTGGGTTTACTGACAGGGATTGGGAAGGTGATAGCACAGATCAAAAGTCAACATCAAGATATGTGTTCATGCTTGCAGAAGGGCCAATCAACTGGTCAAGCAAGAAACAGAGTGCCATTACACTCTCATCTATAGAAGCAGAGTACAGAGGAGTTGTAAATGCAGCAACTCAATGTTTATGGTTGCAGGGGTTACTTGGAGAGTGTGGATTTGAATAAGAATACTCAACTACTATCTACTGTGATAATCAAAGTACCATTCGAATATGCAATGATCCAGTTTAGAAGCAGAGAACCAAACACATTGAGATCCATATGCACTACATCAGACAGCTTGTGCATGATGGCACCATTCACCTACTCTTTTATTCATCTTCAGAACAAGTAGCAAATATCTTCACCAAAGTTTTTTGCGAGAACACTTTCAGCAATCTCAAATCACTGCTGGGGATTTCTGATCATGCTATGAATCATTAGTGATGACAATATTTCCAAATTTTGTTTTACAGTCCATGTTTAAGGGAGGATTTTTCCCACTGGGTTTTTGCCTCTTTCCTTGGTTAAATGGACATGCAGTATGTAAAGGGTGACTAAGCCTTGTTGCTAGGCCCTATAATTTTCTGATATTTTACTCATAAGTCAAGCTTAAGGGGTGGTGTTAGAATAATCAACCCATAGTTAGCTACCTTAGACATTAATTAATCCAATTTTTGTCTTATTTGCCTAGTTTCCATATTCCACCTTATGCAAGTTGTCCTCCACACATCCATAGTGGTAAAAATTGCTAATTTTGAGTCATGGAGTGCTTGGGAAACCTACTGGAATCAAATCTAATCTATTCATGGCCTCCCTAGTGCATGTTTTCTTTTTCTGCTTTATTGCCTGCTTTTTCTGAATTTTAAGGCAATTCGGAAAGTTTGACTAGGTGAAGTTAAATTGTTTTTTGTCCTCAACATCCTCCACTCTTTTCTCCTATGAAAAGCATGTATGAGTTGTCCTTCCACCACCTATTATCTTGCCTAATTGATTTTTCCAATTCGTGAGCTCCTAGACAGTTTTGAAAACTGCTTTATGCACCTATGGGGGATTTGCTTAGATTTAGTAAGCTGCTTTTGACTCAATTCGAATGCATATTCATGCATTCGAATCTCTCATGTAATTATTTATTGTGGAATCCTATCCCAGCCCCTCAACCATATCTTACCTTGTTAATTTTTATTATTAACCATCATTAGAAAAGAGAGTTCCTCTGCTTTCCTAATCCCTAGTTTGTTCATTCTTTCTATCTAATTTTAAAACAAAAAGGGTTATTTCTTAACCTTTTAGGCATCATTTACTATCCTTTTAAATCCCACATGTTGGGTATATGTTATATTCTTTGCATGTGCGTATGGACGGGAGGTGCGCATGTCAGCGCTGCAACTCAGCGATCCTAAAATCACCTTCATGGAAATGGTCGTTAGGCCATTTCAAATGCGAGCGCAACGAGCAAATTATTTTGGCTATTTATAGATTTTATGGCTATTTATAGCTGTTTGTGGCTATTTTTAGAAATTGTCTAAAAATATGTAACTTAACCCTGGTTAAGGGATTGGAGTCTTTTTCTAATCTGGGTTAACATATTAGGGTATTTGGATGTTGCAGAATAACTATAGTTTGTATTGTGAGGATTCATAATGTAATTGTTGCAATAGGTAGTGCTAGCCAAGCGACCTTAAAATTTGATATAATTGTATCATCCCTACTATCAGAAGAGATGAGGCAGAAAACCATGGATAATCATAGCATGGATGCCTTATGTGTGAGAGGTCGTCCCCAGGAGAGAAACAAAAATAAAGAATCTGGGGGGAGATCTAAATATAAGGGTAGATCTAAATCCCCAGGAAAAGGAATAAGGAATTGTTGGAAACGTTGTAAAGCTGGGCACTATAAAAAGGATTGTAGATCTAAGAATGTTGAGAAAGCAAAGGGATATGAAGATACCCCTTCCACAAAGACGAAGAACTCCTCAGAAGAAGGAGGGGATGTGTACCTAGCTTCCACATGTAATCCTTCAAAACATGATATATGGCTGATTGAATAAGGTGTGTCATGTCATATGACCCCTCATAGGGAGTGGTTATGTGAATATGAAAAGTACAATGGAGGAGATGTATACTTGGGAGATGATTCACTAGCTAGTATCATTGGACGTGGTAGAGTCAAGATAAAACTGAGGGATGGAAGGATTAAAACTCTACCTGGAGTGCTACACATTCCAAATATAACAAGAAAATTGATATATGTTGGAAACATGGATGTTGCAGGTGTAAAGACTGTGTGTGGAGATGGTGGTTGCAAAATGGTTCGAGGATCAATGGTATTGATGAGGGGAGTTCGGTATGGAACTCTGTACAAACTATTAGGAAAAACCATCATTGATGAATGTAACAATTCTGTTGTACTCGAGGAAGGAGGTAAAGATGTCAAAACCCTAACTGTATCAGGAGGAAAGACAATGTTATGGAATCAAAGATTGGGGCATATCAGAGAAAAGGGACTTCGAGGATTACAAGGTAAAGGTATGGTTGAAGGTATTACTAATTGCACTCTAGATTTTGATTTCTGTGAATATTACATATATGAAAAACAAATTCGAGTAAGATTTTCATCTTGTGCTACAAGAGCAAGAAAAATTATAGAATTAATACATAGTGATGTGTTTGGACCTGTTCCTATTCCATCATTAGGAAAAATATGTTCCTGTTCCTATTCCATCATTAGGAAAAACAAACATCAGTTTCATATTCTTGAAAAACATTATTTATTCTTGCCATATTCATTAATGTTCTATTCATCATTTCTACTACACCATTTTTTTGAGGATTAAAAGGAATTTAACTTTGATGTGTAATCCCTTGTTTAGAAATATAATTTTCCAATTCATTAGAAATGTATTTTTTACCATTATCAAAACTAAATGTTTCAATACGTTCTTGTGCTTGATTCTCTATCCACGCATGAAAGTTCTTGAATGTTTGAAATGCTTCAAAATTTGTCTTCAATAAAAATACCCAACACATTCTTCAATAATCATCAACAAAGGTCATGTGGTACTTATTACCATTTGTAGAAGGAATTGGCATGGGGTTGCATATGTCAGAATGAATCAATTCTAACTTTCCACATGCTCTCAATTTAGACTCTTGAAAATGATGCTTGCTAATATGTTTTCCTAGTATGCATGCATCACATTTGTTCCTTTGCTTATGGATAATAGACAAACCATAGACACCATTATTTATTAAGAAATGAAGAGTGTTATAATTCAAGTAACCAATTCTTGCATGCAACAATAAATTGGATTTCTTTATGACCTTGTCGTAAGAGGATTTATTTATTTCTATGATTCCATCAAACATATGGATGTAATGGCCTTGGTGTCAAATTTACACTAAGGACAACAAGATTTTCTACAATTAAAGAAGATAGGAAACATTCTTTAACACAAAATTAGGGAAACCAAGCAACTTGAGCTTTATTGAACCAATTTCCCTTGGTCTGAGGCTAGATTGTTTTGCAAACTATACTATGCCATTTTCAATGTCATTCAGTTACTCAAAACAATATTTTCTAAACGTCATATGAAAAATTTCACTAGTATCAAGCATACACCAACCTTTTTAAGAAGAAAGAGAATTTATTTCATTAATACCAAGAGTACAATGTGCAACTATACGATGAGTAGAATCAGTGGCTTTACAAGCCTCTTGATTTTTTATTTTCTCTTCTTTATTCTGATTGTTCCTTCCTTTGATGGACTCCCAATGGGCCTAATGCTGATATGTTCCATGTCCATTATTTTTCACAACACTTACACTTCATATCTGATCTTTTGGTTGATTTGTTTTCCTGCCCTTTACCTCTAAAATTTCTTCCTCCTCATCCTCTCTGGTTGCTATATCCCTTGGAAGGTTCTTTGCGATGATTCTTTTATTTTATCATTTTATCATTTTATTTCTTTCTAAAGTATTTATTTTTGTTTACAATCTTTTCTACCAGGGTGTCAAAGGCGACGTCTTTGAACTTGTCGATTGCTTACATTGACTAGAGATAGTTGGAGTCAATATAATAAAGTGACTTTACAAATGTTGCAAATGGAAGGTTAGTTTTCATACTAGATGCTTCAACCAGCATGATTTCTCTTACCTCAGTTGTAACCAGCATATGATCATTATCTTTTACTTCTAGACTAAATAATTTTAAGATTACTTTAATTATCTACTTCTTAGAGTGTGAGTCATACCTGTCTTTTAATTTTTTTAATGATTCAAACCATGATTTTATAGGAAAAATATGTTGGATCACCTCTTCACTAACAGTGGAAGTGATGATAGCTAGGTATTTCTTGTCTTTCGACCACCAAACAACAAGTTATTTCTTTGATATAGGAGGTTTAGGATCAATTGTTATGAATTTATATGATTATGCACCGATTTTCTTTTCCTTGCAAATACCATCCCATAGGTCATTATAGATAAGTTTGACTTGATATCTTTGGACCATCCTGCATATGTGTCCTTTCTAGTGAGGACAACACCAACAATATATTCCAAAGAGATCATATCTAGTCCAGAACCTACAACTTAGAGAAATATTTTGAAAAAATATAGGATATAGGTTTCAGTTTCTGTTCCTTTACAAATTACAAAATGACTTTGAATCTTATTAGACAATTATGAATCCATATCAAAAATAATTTTGCAGCTCTATGTAATTTATTCTAGAGTGTTTTTTATAGGGACCATCAAAATATTCTTATGAAAAAATACTATAATACATCAAAACAATATTGTGCAACAGACTTGTAGGAGCACCCACACAAAATGAGTTATGAACACTTCTTGTAGTTTCACACTATTCAATAATCCTTCTCAGTCACAAAAATTCCCTTCATATCAACATAGTCGCAACAATGGTATTCACACCCAAAATAAACAACTCAAGGTAACCAATACCTTAGCAACCCAATATTGGTAACCAATACCTTAGCAGAACACAGTACAATAATGATTTATGTGTCCCTTATCCCGAAGGCATTACCAATCAATGGGATCAACCTATCTATGGACCTTAAGCCGAACCTAACCAAGGACAACCGTTTATGGGGAAGAACAATCCTGACTACCAACATTTTGTGGGTTACTATGGTCAACCTCAGCCGACCTATGGTCCCACTGGGGTAGCCTTACCTTATCAATATTATAATTACCCACAACCTAATTGGAAACTCCCATTTCAATGTAACATTGTATTTTCTAGACCTATCCAAATTGATTAATGATCCCATCCTTCACGACTTGTTTTAGCGAATAATTCCGCTCAAGTTACCATAAGATATCCTGAAATTTGATGGAAAGCAAGGTGAAGATCCAAAAAAACATGTCATGACATTCCATATGTGGTGTTCTTTGAACTCCTTGATGGATGAATCTATCTGTTTGAGGCTCTTCTAGAGGAATTTGACCGGTATGGCTACTAAGTGGTATATTGAACTTCCACAACATTCATCTATGGATTTTAATTTGTTGGCAAGAATATTCCTTACCCATTTCTAGCTACCGATTAGTTATTAAACTGGTACATATCTCTTCACTTCTCTTCGGAAAATGAACTCCACTTACATATCTGATCATATTCATGAGTGGAGAATACGTAGAAGGTTGATCAAGGATCCTATTCTAGAGATGTGGCTATGGGAGTTGTTTTCACATAGGAGCATGCTATCAGTTGGGATCAATATTTAGACTTAGTTTAATCTCAATATGGAATTTCATATGATTTGATCCCTAACATTCCTCGTCGTAGCACCGATCCTACCAAAACATCTCTTGAAACTGCTGTAGATGTTGTTGTAGGTTAAATCCAACCTGCATCAATAGTGAAACTTGCTAAGCATCAGAGTTCTTTTCCTGCTACTTCTTCAACTCCTACTATTTTGGCCAAGGTAAATGATATACAATCATCACAATCACTTGGTAACAAAAATAAAGGTAAAGGTAAATCTAAGAAATATGGAAACTTGAAGGAGAGTCCAAAGACTATGAATCCCGAGAATGAGTCAAAACTGAAACAGAAATATAAGTATCCCTGCCTGTTATGTGGAGATGATCACTTCACTAAGGAATATCCTAGGCATGAAGAGATCAACAAATTTTTGAAAAATAATCTCTCACCAGCAGTTCTAACTGACCCTTTCCCATGTCAACAACAATTAATCGATCATACATCTTTGCATGATGCCTCTTCCTCCATGGAGGAAATCAGAATGATGTCCATCGAAATTTGTGGAATGACCACCTGAAATTAGTCATATGATAAACCTTCAGAGAAAAAATATGAAGGTGCTTCTCCCTAGAATACCCCTTCTGCTAATTCTTCTCCTCCATCTCTTTCTAATGGCCATCTTACCATTGAAAAAAAAATTGTCCTTCCAAGAGTACGATCCGAAAGTCAGTGTTCAATCCTAGTGCTCGAGCTTCCTGGTTATATAATATCGTTGAATATTTTAGCTCAAAAACCCTGTGCTATGTCTACTATGGAAGTAAGTTCCAAAGTTTCCCTATGCGTAGTAAAAATGTGTTGTCATCCTTAGATGCCTTAGATCCCAAGAATTCTAACACCATTACATTCAATCTAGAGAATTATAAATAGATAGTATCTCACCAACTCGCATTTCAAATCGCAACTAAGGTGATTGATATAAAATTTCATCGTACTGTATTGTATGAAAGATATTCCACCTCGGTTCTGTCTATGTCTTGTTGGAGAGCCATCGGTTCTCCTGAACTCAAATGATCACCAACTACTTTGAAATCCTTTGACTAAGGAGGTTTCTAGCGTCACGACTTGTTATCGACACTATTTATTGAGCTCAGGGGAAATACTCTATCTATTCTAGTAGAAGTGGTCAACATTCTGTGGGATTACAACCTGTTATTGGGGAGAAATTCATTTTAGGATATGACAGTGTTAGAATAATCAACCCATAGTTAGCTACCTTAGACATTAATTAATCCAATTTTTGTCTTATTTACCTAGTTTCCATATTCCACCTTATGCAAGTTGTCCTCCACACATCCATAGTGGTCAAACTTGCTAATTTTGAGTCATGGAGCGCTTGGGAAACCTCCTAGAATCAAATCTGCGTTATTTCTAGCCTCCCTAGTGCATGTCTGCTTTTTCTGCTTTATTGCCTGCTTTTTCTGAGTTTTAAGGCAATTGGAAAAGTTTGACTAGGTGAAGTTAACTTGTTTTTTGTCCTCAACATCCTCCACTCTTTTCTCCTATGAAAAGAATGTATGAGTTGTCCTTCCACCACATATTAGCTTGCCTAATTTATTTTTCCAATTCGTGAGCTCCTAGACAGTTTTGGAAACTGCTTTATGCACCTATGGGGGATTTGCTTAGATTTAGTAAGCCTGCTTTTGACTCAATTTGAATGGAATATTCATAAATTCGAATCTATCATGTAATTATTTATTGTGGTAGCCTATGACTTCATAGGGTTGGCTATTGTACACTTATTCAATACAGATTAGTGTTCAGCTCCATATTCAGTCTCTTTTGTGAGTAATTTGCATGTGTAATTGGCAATTGCTGTGAGTGTAATTGTTATAACACCTGGGTTCAATTTCCACATGGTATCAAAGCCTTTGTATATCGATTTCCTTCCTTCCAATTTGTTTTGCAGGTTCGACATAATTGACCAGGAGCATTCTGCTGACTGACGGGACAATTTCTGACCTATGGATCAATCTTAGAAGATCATCTTGACTCCATTTAATTTCTTTGAATGGAAAGCAGAGATGGAGATACTGTTGAGAGTGAAAGGCCTCTACAGAGTGACTATGGAAACAGAATCAGAGCCCAATGCAGCTGCAGAGAAAATTAAATGGCACAACAGGAGGGATGAGGCCTATGGTCTCTTGTGTCTGAGTATATCTAGAGACCTCCTTTTCCATCTTGATGGATTGACATCACCGAATGAAGTATGGGAGAAGCTTACTGATATTTTTGGTAAGACAGATGAGATGAGGGGACATCAAATTGAAAATGAATTGATCTCCCTGAGTCGCAATAGATTTGAATCCCTGCAACTCTATTTTTCCAAGTTCAAAGCACTTGTTTTGCAGCTAAAACAATGTGGGATCAAAAATAAGGATGATCAGCTGGTCTTGGGCATACTCTCGAATCTTGGCCCTGACCATTCAGTGTTTGTTTCAACCGTTTATGCCACAAAGTTGACAGCTCGAGCCTGGAAGATGCCTAGTCTTGCAGATTTCATGGAATCTCTCACACAAGAACAAGATAAATTGGTGATGATGGGCACCATCAAACCTTCCAAAGACCAAGCTCTGGTTACTAGAGATTTGAGGGTGAATTCAAAAGGCAAGAAGAAATATAACAAGCCACCTGAGCAAAAGAGAGACAAGAACAAGTCTCCAGAGGAGCCTCAAGGTTCCAAGAAGAACTACCAGAGGAAGAAGAACAAAGGAGAAATGAGCAAGTGCGCATACTGCAGTAAGGAAAATCATCCTGAAAGCTCCTGCATGAAGAAGCAAATAGACATGCTGACCCAACTCCTGGAGAAGAATGTCATCTCCCTTCCAGAAAGCTCAAAGAAGAGGGAAGGAGGATCAAATTCAGAAGACAGAGAAAGAGTTCATGCATTGGTTGTTGGCACATCAAGCTCACCTAGTTTCATAATTGATTCTGGAGCTTCAAGACATATGGTTTCGACCAAGGAGTAATTCACCTCACTTGACATGTCGAAAGGTCCACCAATAGTACTAGGAGATGACTCTCTCACTGAAAGTTTGGGCAAAGGGAGGATTGATCTTGACCATGGTAAGTTCAGAAATGTGTTGTATGTTCCAGGTCTTGCCTCTAACCTCTTATCAGTGTATCAGATGACCCACACAGGGTCTCCAAAGAAGTTCATATTCTCCCCTGATGAAGTTGAGATCACAGAGATCTCAAGTGGTAAAGTCATTGCAAAAGGAGTTGCAAATCACACTTCGAAGGTATACATGTTCTCACACTTCCTACCCTACTCAAACCCCTCTGCTCTTCTGATTCATGATAATGAGGCAAGCAAGCTTTGGCATGAAATATTTGGCCATCTAAATTACAAGTATCTTTCTGATCTTAGTGAAAAATAAATGGTCATAGGGTTACCAAAGATTAAGTCTTCCAAAGGAGTCTGTCAAGGTCGCATTCTAGGAAAACACCCAGAACATAAATTTGAGAGAGCTAGTCATGAGGGAACCTCTGCACCTCTTGAGTTGATCCATAGTGATGCTGCTGGCCCATTTCCTCATATGTCAATGAGTCAGGCCAAATATGCATTGACATTCATAGATGACTTTTCTGGGTATTGCTGGGTTCACTTCTTGAAACACAAGTCTAAAGTTTTTGGCCTTTTCAAAGTCTTTAAGGCTTTGGTTGAAAACCAGTCTGGGAGGAAACTCAAGGTCCTCAGATCTGACAACGGTGGTGAGTATGTCAAGTCCGAGTTTATTCAATATTGTGCAAATGCAACATTCTATCCCTTACACACCACAGCAAAATGGTGTTGCTGAGAGGAAGAATAGATCACTAAAAGAGATGGCAACCTGCATGATGGAGGCTAAGAGTTTGCCACCAAAGTATTGGGCCGAAGCTATAAACTGTGCAGCCTATATCCAAAATAGGGTGCCTCATAAATATCTTGAAGGTATGACTCCTTTCGAAGCATGGAGTGGGCACAAGCTAGATGTGACCCATTTCAGGATTTTTGGCTCAAGGGCTTGGGCTAGAATTCCAACAGAAAAGAGGAAGGCTTTGCAGCCCCAAAGCCAAGAGTGTCTATTTGTTGGGTACTCTGAAGATTCAAAAGGGTAAAATCTGATCAATTTGAGCACAAACAAATCCTTCATTGAAAGGTGTGTTCAGTTTCAAGAAGAGCCCCTAGCAGCAGTGGAAGTTGGAGAATCCTCTTCACCACCAGAACCTCTGAATGTAAGTGAAGAGATAGTTGAACATGCTGATTCTGATATGTCTGATAATGATGATTTAATTGCAGATCCTAATAGTCCTACAAGACCAAAATGGGCAGCCAAGACCATTCATGCAGCTGGAGAACTAGCTAGAAATCCTAATGATCCTAGGAGGACTAGATCTCAGTTTGAGAGTGCTCTGTGAATGAAAGATCCTATGTTTGTAGAGAAATGCTATCTGATGGTTGAATCAGATCCACAGACATATGAAGATGAAGAAAATGATCCAAGATGGCAAGCAGCTATGAAGGAAGAGTTCAGCTCACTCCAGAAGAGCAACACTTGGGAGCTGGTTGATCTTCCCCCAGGGAGGAAGCTAGTTCAGTGTAAGTGGGTGTATAAAAACAAATTTTCTACTGATGGTTCACCTCTGAAGTACAAGGCCAGATTGGTAGTCAAGCACTACTCACAGGTTCATGGCATAGACTACAATGAGACCTTTGCACCAGTGGAAAAGATGGACTCCATCAGGCTAGCCTTAGCCATTGCAGCTTCAAAGCAATGGGAAGTACATCACATGGATGTGAAGTGTGATTCCCTGAATGGAGATCTCACTGAAGAGATATACATGCAGCATCCTCAAGGATTTGCTACTAACCCATCTCTTGTGTGCAGGCTAAAGAAGTCATAGTATGGGCTTAAGCAAGCCCCCAGGGCTTGGTCTTCCAAGATTGATAGCTTTCTGCTATCACTGAATTTTGTTCGATGCAAATCAGATCCAAATGTCTATTTGAAGCTGATTAATGTTTCATTAATGATCATTTTTTTATATGTTGATGGCCTTCTCATTACAGGAATCTCAAAGGATGAAATTGCTTCCTTGAAGGATGCAATGAACCATGCCTTCTCCATGACAGATTTGGGGCTATTGAGCTAATTCTTGGGGATCGAGATTGCTCAAACCAAATATGGAATCAAAGTGCATCAGTCCAAGTATGCCTTGAATTTGCTGAACAAATTCAAAATGAAGGATTGCAAGCCAAGCAAGACTCCTTTCCTTTCAGGAGTGAAGCTTGAAGAAGCTGATTCTTCACCTATGGTAAACAATACACTGTATAGGCAATTGATTGGATGTTTGTTGTATCTTACACATACTAGATATGATATTTCTTATGCAGTAAGTGTGGCTTCAAGATACATGGATCAGCCTCATGAGATCCATTGGAGTGCGGCCAAAAGGATCCTTAACTCTGTTCAGGGAACAAGGACACATGTGATGTTCTATAAAGATAAATCTGATCTTGATTTGATTGGGTTTACTAAATCTGATTGGGAAGGTGACAGCAGAGATCAAAATTCAACATCAAGATATGTGTTCATGCTTGCAGAATGGCCAATCAGCTGGTCAAGCAAGAAACATAGTGCCATTGCATTCTCATCTACAGAAGCAGAGTATAGAGGAGTTGTAAATGCAGCAACTCAATGTTTATGGTTGCAGGGGTTACTTGGAGAGTGTGGCTTTGAATCAGAATACTCAACTAATATCTACTGTGATAATTAGATTACCATTCAAATATGCAATGATCCAGTTCAGAAGTAGAGAACCAAACACATTGAGATCCATATGCACTACATTAGACAGCTTGTGCATGATGGCACCATTCACCTACTCTTTTGTGCATCTTCAGAACAAGTAGCAGATATCTTCACCAAAGTTTTTTGCGAGAAGACTTTCAGCAATCTCAAATCACTACTGGGGATTGCTAATGATGCTGTGAAGCATGAGTGATGACAAGATTTCCAAATTTTGTTTTACAGTCCATGTTTAAGGGAGGATTTTTCCCACTCGGTTTTTGCCTCTTTCCTTGGTTAAATGGACATGCAGTATGTAAAGGGTGACTAATCCTTGTTGATAGGCCCTATAATTTTTTGATATTTTACTCATAATTCAGGCTTAAGGAGTGGTGTTAGAATAATCAACCCATAGTTAGCTACCTTAGACATTAATTAATCCAATTTTTGTCTTATTTGCCTAGTTTCCATATTCCACCTTATGCAAGTTGTCCTCCACACATCCATAGTGGTGAAAATTGCTAATTTTGACTCATGGAGTGCTTGGGAAACCTCCTAGAATCAAATCTACTTTATTCCTGGCCTCCCTAACGCATGTTTGTTTTTTCTACTTTATTGCTTGCTTTTTCTGAATTTTAAGGCAATTGGGAAAGTTTGACTAGGTGAAGTTAACTTGTTTTTTGTCCTCAACATCCTCCACTCTTTTATCCTATGAAAAGCATGTATGAGTTGTCCTTCCACCACCTATTAGCTTTCCTAATTGATTTTTCCAATTTGTGAGCTCCTAGACAGTTTTGGAAACTGCTTTATGCACCTATGGGGGATTTGCTTAGATTTAGTAAGCCTGCTTTTGACTCAATTCGAATGGCATCTTCATGCATTCAAATCTCTCATGTAATTATTTATTCTGGAAGCCTATGACTTCATAGGGTTGGCTATTGTACACTTATTCAATAAAGATTAGTGTTCAGCTCCATATTCAGTCTCTTTTGTGAGTAATTTGCATGTGTAATTGGCAATTGTTGTTAGTGTAATTGTTCTAACACTTGGGTTAAATTTCCACAGATTATAGTCACTTCATCAGTATTTCTCACTCTTTAGATTCCTCAGCTAGGAAAGATTGTATCAATCGATGAACTTGAGTATTTCTCACCTGATGTCACTACCACCACAACAAATAACATTCCTATGTTGGTTAAATCCCCTCCTCTTTATCAATGTGTAGGGGTCATACTTTTTAAATATTCATTATGGGAGTCTTACCATCTACTGCTTCCCTTCCTAGTACAAAAATTTCTATAATGAACATGATATATTCTACTACCAGTAGTATGTCTAAAGCAAAAGAGATTGTTGAAGCACATTCTATGCTTCCTCACGAATCCCTATACCGCACCACTAAATCTACTTCTGATGCATACATTCATGATCAACATTTAGTAGCATGAGATCCTCACCATGTACCTTATTAGCTGGATTCCTCTCTCCTGACTCTTGATTATCTCTTACAGGATTTTCCATAAGATGAATCTATAATGGATATTATGAGTCTGGATGAACCTTTATGGGAATATCATAACCGCATATCCTCTTTCCTTCCTAATGCTAATTCAGAAGACTCCAATTTTGTGTCTCTTATCAGTTATGATATTGTCGAACATCCTTAGGCACATGTACTATTACAAGGTGTTTGTTCTGAAGGGAATTTGTGTAACATTACTCAAACCATCCCCATCGATATATCGATGAAGGTCGAAGTTGTTGAACATGTTCATGTACATCGAAACTGTTCAACAATAGAAATTAAAGATTACCAAGCTCTTTTCAAAGAATTCCAAGATGTTTTCTCTTGGAGTTATAAAGAAATTCATGGGATTGATCCATTTATTCTAGTACATGAGATCAAGACCCACATGACTGCAAAACCTGTTTGGAAGAAACTGCGTCAAATCCACCCTAGGAAAGATGCAACGATAAAAGATGAAGTAAAAAATATTCTGAAATTTTTGTTTTATTTATCACATGCCACTAACAAAATGGGTATCTAATATTGTTCATGTTTCCAAGAAGTAGGGCACTGTTAGGTTTTGTATTGATTTTAGGGACTTAAGCAAGGATTGTCCAAAAGACAACTTTCCTACTCCTTACATCAATCAAATCATCGAAAACCATGCTAGAAGTGTCATCTTATCCTTTATGGATGGATTTTCTAGAATAATCATATCAAAATATTATTCACTGATCAATATAAAATGACATTTATTTTCCCATGGGGAACCTTCACTTACCATAAGTTTCCTTTTGGCTTGAAAAACATTGGAGCTACATTCTAATGAGCCATGTCATGTTCCTTTCATGATATTAAGCACATAGTGGAACCCTACCTGGATGAAATTCTTGCTCATTCACAATGGAGGGAGGATCATTAAGGGAATCTTAGGGACATTTTCCTTAGATGTCATCACTATCATATCCAGCTCAATCCACATAAGTGTGTCTTTTGCATTGATATTGGATGTTTGCATGGATTTGTTGCTTCCAAGGATGGTATTCAGATTGATCCTTTAAAATATTCTACCATTGTGGATTTACCCCCCAACCAGCATTAGATAAATCCAAAGTTTTCAAGGGAATGCAAACTTTCTTCATCGTTTCGTGTGCAATTTCATGGAAAATATGCATGGCTATATGTGTTTGTTGAAAATGAACACCTCGTTCATCTGGGATGATCTGTCTCAATGAGATTTCGATAATTTAAGACATGCCATCACGCATTCTCCTCTGTTACACCCCCCTAATTACTCTAAATACTTTATGGTTTATATTGCTTCTTCGACTACTATTGTTGGTATGGTTCTAGTGCAGGAGGATTTGAACGAAAAAGAACATGTGATTTATTATCTTAGTAAGAGTCTTTTAGACTCTAAAACTCAATACTCGTATGTGGAGAAGTTACCTTTGGATATGGTCGTTGATGTACAACATTTTCATCACTACATCCTACTTTGCACCACTACCGTTCTCATGAATCAAGACCCTATGTATTACATCCTGACCCATCAGGTATTGGGTGGGGGGGAGTATTCTCATTGGATTGTTATCCTGATCTTCCCCATGCTATCATGAAAACTGGTCCCAATGAATCACTACCTGAATAGTTCTTGTTGCTAATTAGAACGATTGACCCATGGTATGTAAATTCGATCATATATTTCCAAAATCAATGACTCCATCTTGATCTATCTCTCGACAATCGTTGGCATATTCGACATCACGCCAATTATTATTTAATAATCAATGATACCCTATATTGAAATGGTATTGATTATATTCTATGATGATGTTTAAAACATGATGAGGCTGAACATCTATTGAATGATTTCGACTCTAGATCATGTTGTGGTCATGTTTCTGGGATGGCTATAGCCCAAAAAATCCTTCGCGCTAGTTATTTTTGGCCCTCGATCTTTAAATATTTTCATGAAGTGGTAAAAACATGCCCACCCTAATAGCTTTTTTATCCGAAAAAGCACACCCATCCTGTGCTAATACACCCCATCATTTTCACTGGCCCTTTTGTGAAATGGGGGATTGATTTTATGCATTGTAATCCTACCTCAGTCGGCAGACACAGTTACATCATTGTAGTTGTTGATTATTTTATAAAATGGGATGAGGCTATGCCTACGTATGCAGAGGATGGTAAGTCTACCACCCTCTTCCCTTTTAACCATGATATTATTAGGTTTGGGATTCCTTAGGCATAGTGACTGATCACGGATCTCATTTCTGTAATCAAACGATGACCAAGCTAAGCGCTAAGTTGGGTTGTCTTCATGAAAACTCAACCCCCTGCTATCCACAAGCTAATCACCAAGTTGAAGCTAGTAACAAATTCCTTAAGACCATGCTTCATAGGATGGTTGGATAACATAAATCAAATTAGCAGTTAAATCTTTTTTTGACACTTTGGGCCTATAGAGATTCTATAAAAACAACGACCGGTTTCACACCTTTCCAATTACTCTATGGACTGGAAGTCATTTTACATATTGAATGCAGAATTCCGTCATTTAAACTAGCTTTATCTTATCAACCTTGACAAAATGCCATGAAATGTTGATTTCAACCAATGAGTTGCATAAAAAATGTATCAATGCCTAATACGATAAATCAGTTCAATCTTGTGTCTTCAATGAAGGAGACCTTGTTCTGATGTCCGATCATAAACATGATAAATTGGAGAAAGGGAAACTTCAATCAATGTGGCATGGTCCCTATGTCGTTAACAAAGTCTTAGAGAAAGCAGTCTATGAATTAGTGGATTATGACAGAATACCTTTCAGGAAGCATCGTAATGGGCTATACCTAAAAATGTACTATTCATACAACATCTTGCATCAGTATCATATGCATGTGTGTATATTTGACTTTTTACTGTGGTTTTATTATTTTAGTATGGTTTTGGTCTTTCTGGCACTGCTTATTGCATGTTATGTTTTAAACTTTGTAGATGACTCTTTACTATGGTTTTACCAATGGTGCTAGTCACCATACCCTAAATCTTGCGTCAACATCCTGGGTACTTTGTTCCCAAGCCCATGACTTAGTTAGTTTAGGGGTATTTTTCCTAGGTATTTCTACCAACAATATCGTTGAATAACATGCAGTGATAAGGTTGTTAACCAATTCTTCTTCTCATGATATTGATCACTTGGTTGTCTTTTTGGACTCCCAGCTAGTGGTTTCCTAGTTGAACCACTTGTACACCATCCAAAACCTTATACTTCTTTATATTTTTCGAAGGGTACACCTACTTGAGAGTTCATTTGAGTCTGCTTCTTATCAACATGTTCCAATATATTTTAATTCGATTGCCAACTCACTTTTTAATTACATGTTGGATTGGCATATTTCCCATTCTTGACATATTGATATATAAAATAACATGTGAAATTGTAAATAAACAATGTAAAAGATAAAACCCATGTAAATCACATTCCATTACAAAATTCCATAAGCCACAAAAAAAGTCTCTCTCTCTCTATATGTTGTTTTGAGTACAAAAATGTGGTCTCGAGACCTGGACTGAAGCATGCTAACTTTCAGTACTATACGATAATAAAAAACTGAAGCTCGTATCTTTCATTGTACATATCCTATCAGGACCTAGTGATCCTTGTGATAGCACATAATGGCCCTTGCTACTATGCGCAACAAGTAACAAAAAAAACCCGACACACCAATCGTGTGTCACTCGTACCTCCTAGGGAGGTCATCTACTGAAATGTCAGGAATATCAGTGTTAGCATGTTGAGGTTCTCCTTGAGCTCAATCATCTTGTCATCAACCTCTTGGAGTACAAAATGAGCATCGACTGGCCTATTGATTGGTGAGGACCCTCGTGTTCTTCTATCCCAACATCTGCACAGTAGGAAACATGTCTCATTACCACGCATAAAAATTATAAAATCACAAAAACATAAAAGACATGTATTTTAGTGTCTTCCTTACCAAGATATCCCCACTGCTCGTCTTCAAGCAGAGCTAAGTTTGGATCTCCTCAAAAATTTGTGCCTGCACAGGTGTAATCCTCAATTATCAAAAGCTGGTAATCTAAGTAGCAGAAGAAGGATGCTCCATATTTTACCTTGGGACCCCACCACCATGGAGGTCCATAACCTCAACCCACGACACCATGCGCAAATATCTTGCTCCTAGTTCATTCAATACCACCTGAGACCTCAACAATGGAACCCGCTCTAAGAAATATGACACTAAAATAGAACCCGCTCTGCCCAATTGAAAACAATTGGTGCCATTGCCTCTAATGCATAAAACATGTCGGCCCTAGAATCCTGATGTGCTCCATCGATCTCAAAAAATTCTCTAGATAGTAAAAAATATTGTCCTCAAAGGAAATTCCATCACATCCTTGATTGGTATATTTTTCCCACTCATTTGGGTACCTGGGAACCAATATTGATTGATGATGCCTTGAATAGTCACGTCCCCACATCATAGACTAGTTAGAGATATGGGCTCTCCCCACCTGGATAGCCATGTAAGGAAGTAGATATCTTCCACTTCCACAGTGAGTATGTGTGCACCGACCTCAAAAAGTTACTTCTCAGGATTCCACATCCTGAGTATGTACTCCAATAATCTAATCTGAACCATCATGGTAGGAACTTGGAGAAACTTCTAGAGCCCACACTCTTGAAGTGAAACAAGTGTGACATGATCATTATCTCCGTGAATTCCATCCAACTCGTGTTCCATTTCTTTCCACAAGACCATTTTTTCTTGTTCAAACTGCCAAACAATTGAATTAAGGGATTAAACATCATTTTCAACCATTTTGAAATCTCAAAAATCTTTGGTTTGGCTCCACTTTTTAGCATTTTAGGGAAAACTACACCACCACACTCTCTCCTTTTGGACAGAGTGGTGACATCATACTTTCCCTTAAGGAAATGTGTGGTTTCTCGCAGCACCACAACTCCCACGAGGTGCATTTTCCTCTTGGAAAATGGCCCTAAAACTCCCCAAAAAAGCATAAAATATAAAAGGAAACCATAAAAATTAAGGGGAAGAGATCAATATTTACCTTGTCTGAACAGTTCGCCAAATGATCGATAGTAGCCTCCACAATTTGCACGCCAAGATTTCTCTCAAAAATTCCATTTCCTCTCTAAAGATGGGTAAAAACAAAATGGTAACTATTTTTTGACTTTTCGTTAGTTTTATTTACCATTTTGACATTTTATTTTATTAAATTTATAATCTATTTTTTTATAAATTTGGGGTCTAATAGTCTTTTTGAGAATTGTAGGTCATGAAAGATGGATATTTTTGGATATGGAAGAGTTTTCTTTTCATATTTTTTCGTTCTTTGTCAAAACGAAAAGGATTTTGAGCACATTTTTAAAAAAATAGTCATGCTCGTTAAACCCTAGAACTAAGTTTTCTAGTCAACTTGTATTACTTTTTCAGACTTGTTAAACCTAGTCACGAAAAAGAAACCATAATGGAGTCCTCTTCAAGTTATTTTCTGGCTCTCAAAATATGAAAAGATTGCCTAGTGAACTTGTCTCTTTCACACTTGTAAAATTAATTGAAAAATCATATTTTTGACAGTAGTTTACCCCTTTTTTCGGCTCGGATTGACTATCTACAAAAAAGGTACACTCTAGTCGTCAACTAAAAGAGTTCTGCGGTATATTATTTAATACTTTTTCGGGCCTCAGAGACTAAATTATATGAAAAAGGACCATTTGGAGTCTTATTCGGTCCCATTCATACTTTCTAAACATGAACGATCCCAAGTTTCCTTTCGTTGGACTCATTAAATCAAACACTAAAAGACCATGTTTAGGAACGAACCCCTCCTTTCTTTGGTTTTGAAAACATATGAGAATGGACTTATCTGATGATAACATTCAACGAGTATTTTTTACCCTATTTTAAGTCGTTAAAACGTAAAGAGGAACTCACCAATCATGACGGAGAAATTAAGGGAAGGGAACTATGTTTCATTTATAATAATGGAAATTTTCTCAGTCACCTCTCAACATGGCATTTTTCTGCATTTCATTCAAACAGTAGGATATTTAGCGTGTCTCTGAGCCGATCCATTTTTTGAGTCATGTTACTCATTTGCGTCTTTTTAAAGAATAAATCCTCTAGCGTCGCATTATTTCCTCATATCTTCCTCGTCAAGTCAATGCTACCAATTCTTTGGTCATGCCTCCCAATGTTCAAAGGAAAGTTGTCTTGAGAGTTACCCTCTGTAGTCAAAACTACCGTTTATGTTGTGTCAGTTACCTTTGAGTCGGTCCTATGGTTAATTCATACTCAAATTACAGAACTTTGTTCTAAGTTTCGTTCCATTGATGAGGGATTCATCATGACCCTCCTTCGACGAGACTATTCCTATCGACTTCAACACATATTTCAGGAATTAGTCTTAGAAACAATTCAGTACCTTGATATCTGTATACGACAATAACAAATTTTATTGCTTTTGAAAATAGGTTTACATCATTAAACTTTGATCAAAAGATTCAGCCGAGTGTTCAACATTAGTCCATCCATTCACATTCGGAGGAATGTACTAGGATACCTTGGGAATCATTAACATTAATGGTGATCTCCCTCGCACTTGTTAACGGTTTTCATCATTAACCGGTAATCAAGTGGTTTCTACTATGTTCAACTTCAAGACATTTATTCACATGGATAGAATCATATTGTGTTGAAGACAAGATGAAGACCCTGGGTGTCTGTTAAGCACTTATTTCTTTACTGAGGTTGCGATAGAGTATTTGTATGAGTCATATCATGGATCCATATTTGTATGTTCGTGGTTGTGCTCATATTTGCGTCTCTATGACATTGATCTATATTGTATGTCTCGTAGCTACGTCTGAATTTGAGTCTTTCTCATGGATCTACGTTGTATCTTAGCATCCATGATTTTTTATGACTCGCATAGAACTACATTGTATTGGTCAGCAGCCATGTCGTGAGATATATGGATATGTATCAAAGTGTAAATGTACTATAGGATGACCTTGGTTGTTGATGAGTTCTAATATTTGGACTATTTCCTCGAAGTGATAACTTGTTCTTACAAAGCCTTTCCCTATGCTTTCCCTCTAGCCTCATGCTTTGGGGGGAATTTCGTTACACCTCATTCTCATCAACATCATGTTGCACGATAAGTATCTAATCATTTATCTCCAATTCCTCAAATAGTGAAGTTAAGAATGAGTGGGGATGAGTAATTCATTAGTTTAAGCCACCACCGCACTTTACCTATGTGCAACCCATGGTACCCATCTCAGCAATTCCTTTTCTCCATTTGCAAAGAGCGGTGACACCGCCTGCCACTCACTTACAAGTAGAGGTTATCCCTTAGCACCTCCTATTATCCTTGGACAAGGCTTGATTCTCGACTTATGAAGGAAAAAAAGGAAGGTTCGAGAGGCTTCTTGAAGCTAGTCTTCATGGAACCTCATCCCTAAGATTCATGACAGTTAGAACTCCAAATAACCCATCCTAGGATCAGCCCTCCTAGGATTATCCCCTCATGGGAAAAAGGAGGAAGAATGGATTATAGCATCTAAGCTCTCGACAAATTTTGTTAGACTATCGAGTGGTTAGTAGGAATGTTTAAAGCTTTGAGGCAAGGATCCTTTGAGAAGAGTTCTCAACACCAAGGAATTGGTTGTATACTCTCCTTCTTTATATTTTGATGCAAATATAGTTTCTTTCCCATAAACTTTAGGTGTTTGATTTTCATGCATTGTTTATTATTTAACTGCTTGATCTTTTACATAGGATTATAATCCATCTTGTTCCTCTAACTTGGTTTGTGTTTTGTTGTGTCAATTGTGATCTCCACATAGGTCAACCCCATCAAGGATAATACCTTTACATCCTCTCGAAAGTGAGGAGAGAAGTTAATTCAAGTAGTTTATTTGATCCTAGGGAAAGTTTCTCTATTACGTAGTTTGTTTTGTTCTAGTTTTGAGTCTTTTAATCTAGGGAAACAACCTCTCTCAACACTGGCTGAGAATTTCGAGTAACAATATATATTATTGTTTATTGCTTATTTCTTTAGTTTATTCAAGATAGTTTGGCTCACTTTCTCGCATAAGAAAGGATCCTAATGACTCATATTTCCCCAAGTATGGTCTTTTCCTTACACTCTTAGCGATCTTGAAAAATAAAAATAGAGTGAAAGGTTTGAAATACATCCTTTTCACACATTTCTTTCATTTGAACATTTTAGTAGTTTTTATTTGCAACCAATCACTTCATAGTTAGAGTGGAATTAAAGTGAATACTCACATTTATTTACTTTATTCTCTTTAGCTAGTTGCAAATCTCAATTTTACTTTCTTTGCAAACATATGTGTGATTTCTACTTAAGCACATGCCAAGAGACCCAACTACTCTTTCTCATTTAGTATGCTATCCATATTACACTCAGTGATCTAGATGGATCAAAATGAGACGAAACATTTAAATACCTCTCTAGCACTCTTTAATCAAATTTGGACCATTTTAAAATCAATATTGCACTTGTAATTCTCAACCAACTAAAATCCTCCACAACAGGTCACGAAACAACATTGTAAGTTTTTACTCTATGCCTTTCATATATGTCATTTGAGACTTCATTTGCTTGTGGCAAAAGAATAATTACA
>LPNX011136772.1:85877-108210 GCA_001517045.1 Pseudotsuga menziesii | reverse complement strand
TTATGTTCAGAGAGTCGGGTACTGCCTGGGGAGATTATGTCAATTATCTTCGAGAGAAAGGCTCATGGATAGACTAAGTACGGTCCTTGTATATTACTTGTTTCCATTTTAAAAGATGGAGTTTTTCTCATACCTAATTGACTGTTTAAAAATATATAAAGTATACAAATTTGTATACTAATTAAATCCATGGATAGATAAGTGTTAAAGATAAAACATATCATTTTTAGTTTTTTTGTTTGTAAGTCTTAATTTAAATTGTGGATTTTTCTCATACCTAATTAAGTGTTTAAAATATATAAATTATAAATTTGTTATACTAATTAAATCTATGGAGAGATAAATGTTAAAGATAAAATATATCATTTTTAGTTGGTTGTTTGTAAGTTAATGTTAATTAAATGAATATTAATCTTAAATGAATATTATTAATGAGTTTGGTTCCAACTAAGGTAAACTCTCTTGGAGGTTTTATTATTTATGAGTGCATCATATTCATTTTGTATTTAGCTTTTTTTCATTCATTACATGCATCAACTTCTATAAAGAGAGCGTGTTTCAAAGTTAACATATAAATTCAATTTACAATCAAATGAGACATCCATGCCATTGCCTTGGTTAGCTGCTTCCTCTAGATCAACTTGTTTTGTTGAGTTTGTTGTTCATGTCTTTTTTACTTCATCCATAGGACACCATTTCGGGATCTTTTTTGATGGTCGAAGTTGATAAGCTCGATAATGAAAATAGGAAAACATCTTGTACTATAAAATTATAAACTCTAAATTGAGAATTTTTTAAGTTCATCTAAAATCTAGCAAACTCCAAAATTAAAATCTCTCGGGTGAGAATTATTTCTTATTATTTTCTATTTTTGATTATTTTCTCGACTAAAAAATGAACTTTACATTCGAATCAAAGCCTTATCACAAAAAATTGTTTCCCATTTTCACCCTAAAATTTACCAATGTTAACCTCCACATTCCACAAGATTCTATTGCAATAGTAATTAATATCAACTATATGCCTCTTCCAATCCATTAAATAAATACTTTCTTTTTTTTATTATGAAAGATCACTTCCATACCTATTGCAGCACAATAAGTCAAAAATTTCATGAAGCTTGATTGTTTTACTTGTTATTCCATTTTTCAAGATCAAGCCATCACCAATAAACAATAGCTACCATCAACAAACAATAGCTGATAGATTACTTTTGACCTTTGTACATCAATTGATGATGATGATGATGATTATTAAAAACTAATGAAATCTTTGTGTACTATTTGGATTTTTGTAGAATTAAATTTCTATGATTATAAAGTTGAGAAAGAAGTGTTCATGGGTCCCCATTGTCTTGACAAGTTAGAAGACGGTTTAGTTGTGCACTCATATCTCCTGGGATCCTTTGTTCCACCTTGAGGAACTAAGGACTCCGAAGGAAGCTTGGGATAATATTGAACCTTTTTTTGGAAAACGATATGAGCTTCAAGGGCATATTTTGGAGAATGAGCTCATTGCTCTACAACCGAGTAGTTTCAAATCTATTAAGCAATTCTTCACAAAATACAAGTCATTAGTACTACAATGCAAACAATGGGGATTAGAGAGGAAATATGAGCAGTTTGTGTTGTTAGTAGTGAGAAAGCTTGGATCTAAGTAATCATTCTTTGTCTCTATATTCCATTTCAGAAGAGCTTTTATCCCTAATTTGAAGATGCCTTCACTAGATGCTTTTGTTGAGTCCTTAATACAAGATCAATCTTGATAAATTGGTTCAAATGGGAGTGATTCAAACCTCCAAGAATCAAGCACTCTTGATGACATAATCATATCATTGATGAGCTGACCATACCTTGATGAGCTGACCAGAGTAGCGAATGCATACTGCTGGGATATGTTGAGGATACAAAACGATATAAATTGATGGAACTTGTATATAGGAAGTGCGTAATAGAGCATAGTTCTCAGTTTGAAGAAGATCAATTGCTTGATCCACCACAATCCAAAGCAAAAGGAGGTATAAAAACACTTCCATTTCTTTTTGATCATGATATTTTGTCTTATGTTTTAGATTCAGATGAAGAGGAAGAATATCATCATGATCTTGATATTGAGGTTGTACCTAATGAGAATCTCGATCCCAATCCAACTCCCATTCCAAATCTCATTGAAGTGGTTAGGCATGGTGTTGGGAATCCAGAGGACAGAAGGAGAACACATTCCTAGTATCAAAATGAACATGTTGCACTATCTCACACAACTTTTCTATCTACAGAGTGGTGCAACAAACTTCCATGGAAATGCTACTTGGTGTTAACAAATGATCAACAATTTGGACCACTCGGTGACTTTTGGCATACTTGCGAGGGCCCAAATTTGTCCAAGCTAGGATTAAAGGGGGTGTTAGGATTAAATAATCCTCAATTGTCTATATATATTCTATTTTATCATCTTATCTAACTTATGAGTCATTTGGATGAGTTTTGTGCCACCATGATATTATCTTCAAGATAAAGGTGTATGGGAAGACTAAGTACGATCCATAAGTTGGTTTAATGGTTAAGAGTGTATTTTTTTTAGGAGGTCACCCATAAAGAGTGTTCCATATGCCAAATTGGTGTCTGCCTTGCTCGTGACCTTAAAAATAGATTATTATTATTTTATTATTATATTACTTATTTCCATTTTAAAATGTAGAGTTTTTTCATACCTCATACTAAGTGTTAAAGATAAAACATATCATTTTTAGTTGGTTGTTTCTAAGTTAAGGTTAATTTAAATGAATATTATTAATGAGTTTTGTTCCAACTAGACACTAAACCACCTTCCACGTTCTATTCTTCTATTCTTTATGAGTGCATCATATTCATTTTGTATATATTTTTTCCATTCATTAAATGCATCAACTTCTATAAAGTGACTTAGTTCAAAGTTAACATATAAATTCAATTCACAATCAAATGAGACATCCATGTCATTGCCTGGGTTATCTGCTTCTCCTCCATCATCTCGTTTTGTTGTTTTTCTTGTTCCTGTATTTTTTACTTCATCTAGATGGACACTTTCGAGTATCTTTTTGGCCCATTTTGGAATCTTCTTTTATGGTCAATGTTGATCAGCTCGAGTGTCACATTGTATTCAATGTTTAATCTTCCAATCCTCTCAATAACATCATCTAAATTAGGCGAGGTTGTGGGAAGTTTTTCTTCATGAGTTTTTTCATGAGGGGGTGTTGGTGATTCAAAAGGAAATTCCAAAGATTGATCCTGGTTGAAGATCTGGATTCCCTCTTCAAGGTTTGGAATTTTATTATGAAATTCCTTATGGCTTTAGTTGAGAAGCTATCCAGAAAATTAAGTTGTATTTTAATAGACTTGCCATTTTTATTAGTTTCAAGAAAAATGACATCTTTGGAAAAGACAATTTCTTGTTTACCTCATCATAAACACAATATGCCTTGGAAGTGTCTTAATGCCCCAAGAAAATGTATCTTTGAATTTTAGCACCAAGTTTGTTCCTTTGCTCCTTTGGTATCAAGGCATAGCAGGTGGAACCAAAAAACCTAATTAGATGCCTAACTTAAGGAAGGCACCCAAACCACATTTCATTTGGATTCTTATCTTCAATATCATGAGATGGACTTATATTTTTCAAATATGTTGCACATAATACTATATTAGCTTACAACATGAGTTTCATATTTTTGAAAAACATCATTTTCATATTCTTGAAAAACATCATTCATATTGTCATATTGATTAATGTTCTATTCATCCTTTGTGCTACACCATTTTGTTGAGGATTAAAAACCATTGATGTTTGATGTTTAATCCATAGTTTCGAAAGATAATGTTCAAATTCATTAGAAATTTATTCTTTACCGTTATCAAAATGAAATATTTCAATACATGTTAGTGCTTGATTTTATATCCATGCATGAAATTTCTTGAATGTTTGAAATGCTTCAAAATTTGACTTTAATAAATATACCCAATAGATTCTTCAATAATCATCAACAAAGGTTATGAGGTACTTATTACCATTTGCAGAAGGAGTAGGCATGGGGCTGCATAAGGTAGAATGAATCACTTCTAACTTTCCACATGCCCTTTTTCTGAATTTTGACTCTTGAAAAGGATTCTTACTAATATGTTTTCCTAGTATGCATGCATCACATTTGTTCCTTTTCTTAGGAATAATGGACAAACCATAAACATAATTATTTCTTAACAAATGAGGAGTGTTATAATTCAAGTGATGGAAATGCTTGCATGCCACAATAAATTGGATGAAAAATTACCTTATTTAGGCTAAGACATATAGGATATTTTTTGAACTATTGTAAAGCAACCCTTCAATTTCAATAACTTTCCATCTTCATACTCGTTCATGATGACCTTGTTGAGTTTTATTGAAACAATTTCCCTTGGTCTGAGGCTAGATTTTTTTGCAAAGTATATTATGTCATTTTCAATGTCATTCAGTTCCTCAAAACAATATTTTCTAAAAGTCATATGAGAAATTGCACTAGTATCAAGCATCCAACAACCTTTGTAAGAAGAAAGAGAATTGATTTCATTAATACCAAGATTACAGTTTGCAACTATACAATGAGCAGAATCAGTGGCTTTACCAGCCTCTTGATTTTTATTTTCTTCTTCTTTATTCTGATCGTTCCTTCCTTTAATGGAATCCCAAGGGGCTAACATTGACATGCTTCACATCCATTTTTTTTCACAACGCTTACACTTCAGATCTGATCTTTTGGTTGAGCTATCCCTCCCCCCGCCTCTACCTCTAAATCTTCTTCTTCCTCTTCCTTTATGGCTGCTATATCCCTTGGAATGGTTTTTGGGATGATTCTTTGCTTTATAAACAAAGAAAAGTGACTCTCCAACAAGATCGTTTGATTTCCTTCTAAAGGATTTCTCTTTGTTTACAATATTTTCTACCAAGGTGTCAAAGATGAGGTTTTTGAACTTGTCGATTGCTTAAACTAACTAGAGATAGTTGGAGTGAGTATAATAAAGTGACTTTGCAAATGTTGCAAGTGGAAGGTTAGTTTTTATACTATATGCTTCGATATTATGCATTATTGCTTTGGCCTCAGCTATTACCAGAATACGATCATTATCAACTACTTCCAAACTAAATAATTTTAAGATTAATTTAACTGTCTCCATCTTAGAGTGTGAGTCATACACGTCTTTTAATGTTTTTAATGATTCAAAAGATGATTTTATAGGCAAAATATGTTAGCTCACCTCTTCACTAACAGTGGAAGTGATTATAGCTAGGGCTTTCTTGTCTTTAGAATTCCAAACAAAAAGTTATTTCTATGATGTAGGAGGTTTAGGATCAATTGTTATGAATTTATATGATTATGCACGGATTTTTTTTCCTCACAAATATCGTCCCATAGGTTATTATACATAAAGGTTGACTTGATCATTTTGGACCATACTAGATATGTGTCCTTGCTAGTGAGGACCACACCAACAATATATTCCAAAGAGTGCCTCTCTAGTCCGGAACCTGCAACTTACATAATGATTTTGAAAAAGTATAGGATATAGGTTTGAGTTCGTGTTCCTTTACAAATTACAAAATGATTTTGCATCTTATTAGACAATTAGGGTTCCATATCAAAAATAATTTTGCAGCTCTATGTAATTTATTATAGAGGGTCTTTTACATGGAAAATTCAAATATTCTTATGAAAAATTGCAATAACACATTAAAACAATATTGTCCAGCATACTTGTAGAAGAACCTAGACGATTGAGTTCTAAACACTTCTTGCAGTGTCAGACTATTCAAGAACCCTTCTCAGTCACAACAATGGCCTTCATATCAACATAGTCACAATAATGGCATTCACGCCCAAAAGAAACAACTCAAGGTATGGATGGACTTAGGATGCAACTCCACATAGCTAAATACATGCATGGGATTCTTCATCGTTGGAACATAATCCCCATCTACACCTTGGTTAATATTCTTTGTATAAGGTTCCAAGTGTTTAGTCTTAGTTATTCCATTGGAAAATTTTTCTAGTTCCTAGTATAGTGTCTTAGACCAAGATTTTGTCCACATTTGATCCACTTAGACTAGTGGTTAGGCCATAAAGCTTGTTTGTCCACTTACCTACTCCTTTCCTTATTCTATGAATTCAATGCACCCATCTATGCTTCATTTATGGGGTAGTTATTGCATTTCCCTGATTTAAGGACACTAGGTGCACCCTCTTGAGGATTTGGTCAATTTTCTCATTAATGGTCCAAAATCAAGTCAATAAACCACCTCTAGCGCCCTCATGATGGTTCCTTTGAAACTTGGAAGAATGTCATAGATTGGGGAAATTAGTCAAGATAAGTCAACATTAGTGTGAGATACTCATATGGTTTGTTGGAAACATGGTATTTTGTAGCTCGTGGTAGTTTCGTAAGGTATTGCATGCAATGATTCCTATATGTTGTAATGGGTGTTTGCTCAATAATGGAATATTAAACCACTTGAGTGTTTTACTCTTATGTTCTATTTAATATTTTCTTCATATTTCTTCTCTTTTTTTGCCTTTCTCTTTAGTAAACTCTAAGTGAAGCATGCTCTATTGAATCTAGATCTAAAATTGGATATGCACATGACTCAAAACTTTAGTTTTGATGTTGTTCAATCCAAATTATACATGGTATCAGAGCATATGGGGTTCTAGTCTTGCTTCCAAAATAGATCTCAAGTTTTGTTTGCAGGTTCCTACAATAGCTTCATGGATTTGATTTCTCATGAAGTTGCTCAAAATGAAGAAGAAGTATATAGAGATTCAACAAATGATCCAACTCATGTTTCTTCTTCTATGGATTCCTCTCTTTTCCAAGAAGATATTTTTCATGAAGATAACATACAAGTTATTGCCATCAATACTGTTGAAGAGTTATCTTTCCATTCCATGTTTTTCTCCTCTATGTCTTTTATTGCGAATGATGAAGATGAGTTTGTACTTGGTGATCATAGTGATCCTTCTCTAGAAGATGTGTTTTCTTCACATGAGAGTATTTTTTCAAAATGTGAGAAAGGAGAAGTTTGGAAGCCGAGTGAAGATATCACATTGCTTCACACTATTTTTCTTCCTATGTATTCCTACACCATCGCCAGTAGAATTGATTCAAGTTCATTTGAAGATGGAGAATCCTTAACCATCACAATGGCACATTTGGGACTCTTGTTCCACCTTCTTGGATTTGATCACAACCTTCTTTCGAAATTGATCATTCAAGAGCCCTATGATTCGCTTGGAGTCACTTATTCTCAACCACTTCAAGTTTTCTTTAGACATGACACCTTGGTTGGTTTGAAGTTCAAGACTAGAGAGCATCATTCACTCTCCTATTAGTGTATTTTAGTTGTTATACATGGTCCCAATATTCATCATGCAACTATACAAAGTCCTAAGTTGGTTGAGCACATTCCACTTATTCTAAAGAGGAAGAATCCTCCAAACATGCTCATTTAGGTTGGAGTGTATACAGATTTTGGTTTCTCTTTCATGTCCATTTTTTAGGTAGGATTTTCTCCATGTGGTTTTCCCTCTTTCCTCAGTTCATATGGATCAATAATATAAAGGGTGACCATAATACTTTGTGCTTGGGACCTCGATAATTTATCACAACCATTTTTTCTTAAGGGGCGGTGTTGGAACATAAATCCCATCTAGACCTTGGTTAATACTTTTTGCATGAGGTTCCAAGTGATTAGTGTAAGTTGTTCCATGTGACAATAATTCTAGGTCCTTGTCTAGTGTCTTGGACCAAGAGTTTGTCCACATTTGACTCACTTAGACTAGTAGTTATGCCATAAAATAATGTTTTTCTACTTACCCACTTGTATCCCTATTCTATGGACTCAATGCACCCCTTTATGCTTCATTTATGGGGTAGTTATTGCATTTCCTTGTTTTAAGGAGATTAGGTGCGCCCTCTTGAGGATTTGTTCAATTTTCTCATTAATGGTCCAAAACCAAGCCACTAAACCACCTCTACCACCACCATGATGGTTCCTTTCACACTTATTGACTATCCTAACCACTTCATGGTACATCTAAGTTCATTTCACACCATTATGGCCACTACTTGGAGTTACACTTGGAACAATGTCATATATTAGGGGAATTAGCAAGATAAGCGAGCATTGATGTGAGCTACTGATATGGTTTATTGGACCCATAGTATTTTGAATCCTATGATATTGGCCCAAGGAATTGAATTTAATAATGCCTATATATTGTAATGGGTTTTTTCTCAATAAACACAATGGAAGATCAATCCTCTTGAGTGTTTTACTCTTGTGTTCTATTTAATATTTGCTTCATATTTCTTCTATTTTCCTGTCTTTCTCTATGGTAAAATCTAAGTGAATCTTGCTCTATTGAATCTATATCTAGTATTGGATATGCATTCGACTCATAAATTTTGTTTTAATGGTGTGCAATCCAAATTTTACATTCACTGACGTTCAGGCTCAGTCTTCACGCGTTCCACCAACAATGTTGTGGTGGGGGAGAAAACCCATTTATTGCTACAATATTCATGTGGAAGTGAGCAGCTTTAGGAAACCAAAAGGAAGTCACAATAATTTTCCAGGAAGAGATTCAAAATTGCAACATATATTTCTACAACTTATCAAATACATAGCAGTCATGGCTCATACATCAGCCGCATCAAAGCAGCAATATTTTACCTCAACACCCTTAGATGCAGGTGACAAGTGTCCCATAGGCAGTGATGGCCTTGGGAGCTATAATTCCATGGTTGTAGGAACGTCACCAAGAACTCAACAGGCACCCCACCCACCTGTGTGAAACTTATTGCACATAGATGATGAGTCTATGGTTTTAAAGACTACCAAGGTTGGCGGCCATCAACATTCATACATTGTGACTGAAGATGAACTTGTAGTAATGTCAAAAGTGGGAAGTATTTCCTCCACATAATCCTCCACCCAGATGTAGGTGACAAGTGTCACACAGGAGGTGCTGGATTGAGGATCTAGAAGGCCACGAAGGCAGGAACATCACAATACCCTTGTCACTCACCCCACCTACCAACATGACATTTATTGTACATAGATGACTAGGCTCATGTTTTAAGTATTGGAAAGGTTGGCAGCCACCAGAATTTACAAGTTGTGTCCGCAGATGACCCTGCGATCATATCATTTTCTGGCTGACATGAGGTTAAGCTGCGTCAATACCTGGAAAGGGAACCACCTTCTTAATTCCCTATTTATGGATTCCAAGTTTTATTTCAAAATCATCCCGGTTATGGTGCTAACAAACTCAGTCTTTTGGTTTCCTCCTCTGGTAAGGGATCTACCACTAGCTTGTACTCCTCACTACTTGTTCGTATTGTTCAAGATAGCAGTAGACAAGGTCAAGCTCAACTTCTATAAACTTCTATGCTCTGTAAAAAAAATTTCAGGCCCCCATCTTCTGAATGGGTAACTGTGCCTTCTCTTGCAAAAACTGACGGGTTTTTTGTTTTTGATGGGATGGGGTGGTATGTTTAGGCCACCCCATTCAATTTTAAAGGATTCTTCATTCTATACCTTTTTTTTGTTTTGACTGGTTAATACATTGCACACTTACAAAACAAAACAATATTTTACCTCAACACACTAAGTAATGGTGTGAGTCTTCATAGTTGACATTCTCCACTAAGGATCTTCAGTTACCAATATTTAGAGAGCTCACAACAACAAGATAGTTTCAATATCCAAGAAAATGAAAAACATGAACCTTGATCTTCAGTCACCAATATTCACAAAGTTCACAACAACAAGACAGTTTCAATCGCCATGCAAATGAAAAACATGAACATTCAACCTTCTATCATCATTCTTCAATGAACTTGCAACAACAAAATAAACCAATTCCTCACAAGTTCAGTATTCGATAGATTCTTATCTTGAATATTGATACCTCATATTGGTTTGTCGCAACACTCAGTCTTCCATAAGGTCTCTCAAAACAGAACTTCATATAAAATAGTCTCTCACACAACACAATTTCACATACAACATGTAGATTTTTCCATATTCAAGGAGAAAACACATGATTTCGACAATGAAAAAGCTATGTATGGAGAGTGTAGATGTAGTGCACAAATCTCTCAATGCAAGCGTGTAGAATATATCATCACAAAGTGGAATGATATCACAATGGGAATATTGATAGAATCATAATGAGAGAACAGAGTCCTCAAAACGAGACCGTGAAAATAAAATGCAACCACTTAAATAGATTTAGGTTTATGTAATAATTCAACCATTCAGGTAGTCAAATTATACAATGAATTGAGGGAGTAAATAACACAGCAGTTATAAAAAAAATGCAAGATCTATCATACCTCAAATTAAACCCATCGCAGAATAACACACAAAATTGTGGCATGCAAGCTAGCAGGACAAACACATGCAAAGGCAAACTAACAATGGACTACCAGGACTGAAATGCAACCAAGAGTTATGGAAGGCGGTTATTTGTTACCCCTATAGGATTGAATAACTCCCAAATTCATTTTTTTCTATAGAAAATGTATGTATTTTTATGTTTCATGTGGTGGTTTCTCTTCATCCTCCAACCAACCTTTTCATTTCCCTACGTGACTATTCATATTCATAATTATTTACATTATTTACAAATCTATGGAACAATAATCCGAGGATTAAGTTTCCAATATTTTGGAATTTGTTAAATATAGGAAATATAAATTTATATCGATTATCATTTTTTTTATCTTTTCTAGTTTGTTTTAATAATATACTAATTTAATTTTAAATATAAGATTATCTTACTTTATATACTTTTTATCTTGTATAATTTGTTTTAATAATATATTAATTTAATTTAAATATAAGAATATCATACTTTATATACAATTATATTTTGTAAATTGAAGGATTTTTAATTGAAGTATATACAATCATTTGTATTTTTTATTCAAAATAAATTACATAGTATATATCCTCATGCATTTTACCAAAAAGTTTTGTGAGTTTTGCATTTAGAAAACTATTTAAATTATATGCATATATTGTTGATGTCCAACATCGACATGATTACAAAGTGTTGTAACATGATATTAGAGGGGAACACCTTTGATTATGCCATTATTTATTTTCGTCTCAACCATGGAGTCTAAAACTTTGTCTTCTCAGACAATGTTTTCCAATGTTTATGTCATCACGTGCTTGTCATTTTAAGTTCATAAGCTTTTTTGGTTTGATTGTCACTATTGTTGTCATAACACCTACATCCAAAAAAATACACTCCCACCCTATTAACCATATCTCATGTTGTTAAGTTTTATTATTACCCACCATTACAAAAAAAATCCCCCTCGCCTAAGCCCTACTTCGCCAATTCTTTCCATCTAATTTTAAAACAAAAAAAACAATTTCTTACCCTTTTTAGGCCTCATTCACTATCGTGTAAAATCCCATATCCCTTTAACCTAAAAACTCTATGCCCCCCCACACCCCCTTTTATCCTCATTTCCATTGTTTACGCTTTCTAATTATGAAATACAAAAGTTCCTAATGATTTTTTTTAATCCCAAAACCCAAAGTAAAAAACCTAATATTTTCCATCATATAAATAAATCACCAAGCGAGCCTATAGAAATTCCTTGTGCTCCAAGGGTTTTCTTATGTGTACCTTATGGGTCGAAAGTTTGATTAAATTATTTAAACCATAAAAATGAATTCAATTCGTTGACACCATACATCAATTTTTTTTATGTACTAGTATGCACTCTATTATACTATTTGTAATAGTAAGGGAATATATGAAAGGGTACATCAATGCCACTCAACACTTCAAACATGTGAAAGAGTCACATGGAAACATAATAATAGGCAAAACCCTAACAACCCATGGTGTGATATTGGAATGGAGATAAAGAAATGAGGTTGACCACACGACGGGCGTGAAAAGTCTTGGAGGCGCAAGGGGAATTTCATGCAACCTTGGCACAAAGTCAAGTGAGATGACTCACAATAGAATGGCTATATCATAGTTCAATCCACCAAGTAAAGGTGGTGGAAGTTCTCAATACATGGAAACAAATAAATGAAACCCTAATAGTTGTAACATGATAACATGTTAGCAAGATACTATACTAAAATTCGATATGATACAAGACATGATTAATCATATACATGTTAAGAAGGGTGGTGAGAGCACCTTGCTCATGGCATGCAAATCATAATGTGGTGTAACTAACACTCCAACAAGAAAGCACAGATAGGAAAACAATTGACAAGAATATGCTAACTAGCCAATAATAATGAACACTCATAGAAAGTATCAACTCTAAAATGTAAATTGGTCATGAATAGGATCACTCACATCATAATATAGCAATGAGCTCAGAAATAGCTAGTGGTTTCATTCATGGCTTTGATTGTAAAACTTTTTATGATTTTTTGTTAACATATGATTAGTGCATTCAAGTCACTTGTCTACAACTCATGGTTATGGTCCTAGTCGAATGTACTAGACTTCTTTTCAGATCTCTTAAATCAAGAAACCTTTAAGAATCAAGCCTTGGTCATAACGATCATCACTCAATGTTGAAGAAAACAAAATTGGTTTATGGCATTACTCTCCGACACAAATTTCATATCTGAGATCTTTGATTTAATTGATTTGTCCCATTCCTTACACACCTGGAAAATTTGTTGCAACATTGTCAAAAAATAGGGGCTCAACATGGTTTTCCCAACACTAGTAAAATATGACAGGCAGGTTGGTCAAATTTTGAAGTTATATGTTAATGCCTAAATTTCAGACACATGTGAAATTTCAACTAATCTTGCAAAAGTAAATCATCAACATAACGAATGTACCTCACTGAAGACATCCTCATCAGATCCAAAAGATAATTTGATCCCGAAAATGTTAAAAGTAGTCAGTACACAAATTCATGCAACTAAAAGAAATAGACACTTACACTATTAGTGCAACCTTACTATCCAGTAATCCGTGCATACTCATGTGGATTTCCTTTGAAAATCTATGACTATCAAAATGGTGGGACCACTTACTTCTGTAGTGGATTCAAACCTCAAAGCGGCTCTCTTGGATCCAAAATTTGAATGAGACTCCTCACATGATTGGGAGCATTCAGTAGCCTCCCTCATGTACTTAGAGAACCAGTTAAAATGAAAGTGTGTTCACATTTGAATCTAGATGTTTCTTGACCGTCCTTTGGCCTATAAAAGGAATCCATGTGCATGCATTCTATGAGATAAAACTAGAGAAGAGTTAGCTTGTTTGAATTTAATTGAGAGATCACCTTTTAATCCACTTCCTACCTCAAGTTGGGATACAAAATATCCCTTGATCTCTTTCTTCAAGAAGCAAGTGTTTCTCCATTGTTCTATGCTAGCTATATTGCAATTGTGCAGAAAAAAAGAACCTCCATAAGGGAGATTGTTAGATTCCCCTTGAATCCCTCACTGTTAGGATTAAATAATCCTCCTGTGTCCATATATAGTCTATTTGATCATATTTCCTGACTTAGAGGTCGTTTGGATGAGTTTGGTTCCAACATGATATTGGTGCCACTAGTGCCACTGGTGCCATTGGTGCCACTGGTGCCGATTCCTGCATTCTAGGAGCCACTCTGAGTGCCACCAGCAGCCTCCATCAGTTGATTATGGTAGGTAGGTAGTTATGCTGAGTAAAACTCTAGTTAAAATCACTTAGATCACTCTAAGCTAGTATAGGGCCAGTTTTGCATGTATGCATGGGGAGTAGCACCTTTTTCCACCTACCGAAGTAGTGAACTAATTGTAAACTGATTTAGACATCAGGCATTAAACTAGTTTCTCCCATGCAATGATTTAGACACACTGAGTTATCTAGTCAGTGAGGTGTAGTTGGTAGATTTGAAAATTATCCACATGATTTGAATTCTCCTTATTGTAACACCATTGTATTACTATTGGATTAATGAAGATTAATGTTGTAATTAATTAATCACTTCGTATCAGATTTGTCTCAATTTTTTCTTGTTCACTTTACATTGCTCTTGATATTCCACTGCATAATATACTTCTCAATTGCTCTCATTTTCATGTATATCAATGGTTCACAAATTTAACATGCTATCAGAGCCTTGTTCATGCTAGCAAGAAGTCTTGTCTAATCTCCATTGTACACTAGAAGAAGTTGAGTTTCCACATAAATCTTGGAATGATAGCCTTGCTTGCTCTAGATTTTTCCCATAGAAGTTTATCCAGGTGTGACAGACTCTAAGAAAGTGTACATGTCGAGGTGGAAACACTTGAAACTAACATGATTGCGAATTGAATTGGTTTTTGCAGTGTTATTTGCAAGTACCTACGTAGATTCTTGAGGAATTGATTGTTCAACATACAGAAAGATGGATTCTTCAGCTCTCGTACCTAGAATCCTTAAACCCTTCAACTACTCTGATTTGAGGGAATCTATGCAGGTATCCTTGTGCAAGCTTGGTATGTTTAAGAGGACAATGGGCATAGAAACTGAGCCCCATTGGTATGTTGATAAGAACAATTTTTTGAATTAGCTTAATGAGGGTTTTCGGCTTCACGTGTACTCATATCTACTGCGATCTTTTGTTCCACCTTGAGGAACTAAGGACTCCGAAGGAAGCTTGGGATAATATTAAATATTTTTTTGGCAAACAATATGAGCTTCAAGGGAATATTTTGGAGAATGATCTCATTGCTCTACAACCCAGTAGTTCTGAATCTACTCAACAGTTATTCACAAAATACAAGTCACTAGTACTGCAATGCAAACAATGGGGATTAGAGAGGAAATATGAGCAGTTTGTGTTGTTAGTAATGAGAAAGCTTGGCTCTAAGTAATCATTCTTTTTCTCTATATTCCATTCCAGAAGAGCTTCCATCCCTAATTCGAAGATGCCTTCTCTAGATTCTTTTGTTGAGTCCTTAATACAAGATCAAGATAAATTGGTTCAAATGGGAGTGATATTAAATTGAGCACATAGATCTATGGACAAACACACAACTCACAAAATAGATCACACAATTTACTCAGCAATTGAAGAATGAAACAATACAAAAATGGCTTCCAGCTGTGAATGCTTTCATTAATCAAAAAATAATCGGATAATAATTACAATGAAGTACAATGGCTTTAATAGCCACATGAAATTCAAATCTACATGAGGAAATTTGAATTGATAGACTCTACTTGACTGTAAGTAACTAAGACCTTGTCTAAATCACTATTGGAGGACTCAGTAGTTAACTGACCTTGTCTAACCATAACCGGAGTTCATCGGATCTCTAAAACACAACTCAAGTGTTAGATTCAGTGTTGACTAAGGCTAACTGACTCTAGTAGGTGAGAAATGCACCCCTCATGAGTGCAGTCAAGTAAACCTAGCGCTAATTGAATGTAGAGGACTAGAACTGAATGTAACTGACTCCTAACTTAGCTTAACTAGTCATTAACTGAACTGAACTGACCTTAGTTGGTTTCAACACTCCTAGTGGCTCCAAAATTCTAGGGATTGGTCTAGGAGGCTCCTAAACTGATGCAATTAAGTGCAATTAGTGGTAGTAAGCCTCAATTAGTGTTCCCCACACTTTAGTAACTGAAACATGTGCCCCAACTAGGCCAAGTGGACCCAATGGTGCTAATGACTATAAATAGACTAGATGGACTCCTGATTTAGACATGACTCCTAATTTAGACATATGACCAAATTTGGACAAGGGAGAATTAATAATCCTAACACCCCCCCTGAATGCTAACTTGGACAAACTGTGGGCCCTGGTAACTAAGACCATAGGTTACCCATTACATCAAGTAAAATAAAGTAACTGCTTAATACAAGGAGCTGGAGCAAAAACAACATGGGAAAAATGCCCCCCTCTATCTAAGCAGGTAGAATCAGGTCTCAATTTTGAAAAACTTGAAAATATGTTGCTGCAATCTTCATCTCTGTGAGGTAGCGAACAACATGCATGGTGTGTTGTGAATAGGTATTCTGGGGCCTGGCATGTAGACTTCTCCTTCTTCTCCAAAAATTATGATGGAAGGAAGGAGGAATGTAACCTTTATCTCTTGCTGAATGAAGAGGTGTATGATCATATCCATTCTTATAAATGTAGTAAGACTAAGCCCTTTCCATATAGCATCTTACAGAGAGTCTATTGCATCTCTCCGAAGGAGGTAAGATTGCATGGCATAGAGCAAGGGTCTTTCCTTTCTGAGTGTCACGTGAGTTTCCAGTCATCTTCCTAGCTTCCAGTTTGGAAGTAGGGACTGAATCTAGATCTGATTCACCCTGAATCTTAATCTCATAAACTAATAAAGATGGATCTATAATACTAGTAGAATTAGGTGCAATGATTTTACCTTCCCTTGCAAGTGGCTGTTGAGAGTGCACTGGTTCTGAAAGAGGCATGAAATGTGAGAACTCATATGCTTTTGAAGCATGATTTGCAGTACCCTTTGCTATGATGCTCTCAGTAGAGATATCTATGATCTCCACTGAGTCAGGACCAAAGATCACTTGCTTTGGAGATCCAGTATGGGTCATATGATTGACATATAAGAGGTTTGAAGCTAGGGAAGGAACAAATAGCACATCTTTGAACCTTCCATGTTCAAGTTTGAAAGAGCCCTTCCCCTTTGTTTTGAATTTTCTGTTATTGCTGATCTGAATACTAGGACCATCAAAGGACTGAAAAGAAGAGAATGATTCTCTAGATGCAGCCATATGGTTGGAAGCTCCTGAATCAATGAGGAAGACATGTGCTGATGTGTAGCAAGTCTTCAGTGCATGGCATTTCCTTTGGTATTCTTCATCTTCTTCTTCTTTAGAGTCATCCTTCCTTGCGCTAGCAGGTACAAAAATGTTATGCTTCTTCAAAATAAGAGCCATTTCATCAAGTTGTATTCTCATACATGAGCTTTCAGAATGAAAGCCCCTTCCACAGTAAGAGCAGAGGACCTTTCCTTTTCCATTCTTCTTGCTTCTCTTCAAACCTGAAGGTTCTTTTGATTACTCTTTCTTCACAGGGGACTCATCCCTTTGCTTCCCTTTGTCATTCGCTACCTTATCTCCTCTTGCAACCAGAGCTAGATCTTTGGGAGATCGAATGATCCCCATTTGGATCAATTTGTCATTCTCAGAAATGAGAGATTGGATGAAGGCATTAAGAGTGGGCATCTTCCAATTTGGAGTATTGGGCCTTACTGTTTGGAAGGTGGATACAAAGACTAAGTATTCTACATCGAGCTTTATGAGAATGGAAAGGATGAGCTGATATTCATCCTTCTTCACTTTGCATTGCTTCAACTAATATATTAGGTTCTTGAACTTTGTGAAGAATTCATTTAGAGATTTGAAATTGGATGGATTGAGAGTAATCAGTTCATTTTCTAGCCGATGGATCCTCATCTCATCCTACTTATCAAATAAGGAGGCAAGCTTGTCCCAAACCTCCTTGGGAGTCTTCAATTCTTGGATGTGGAATCAAATATCTCTAGAGACTGAGGAGAGCAAGTGTCCATGGGCTTCATCAAGCCTGTTCATGTACTTAGCTTTGTCTTTATCTAAATCTGGTTGTTCCTCTGTGTCTTCTATGAGTCTGAAGAGCTACTTGGTGTGGAGCATTACCACCATGTCATCCTTCCACTGGTGATAGTTGAAGGGAGTGAGAGGCTCCACTGGATGAGCCATTTTGAATGTAGTAAGAAGGACTAAGCTCCTATAGCAAATGCAATGAGAAGAAGAGGTTGCTTGTAGCGAATGCTGTAAGAAAAACAGATAACCTATCACACAATCAAACATACAAAGTAAGGTCGACAGTCTGCACTTTTGGAATTTACTTCACACCCAGCATAGTTGATCAATCAAGCTTGATAAAAAATTTCCTAACTTGGGATATTAAGTGGTAAATTCTTCGCTTCTGGTGCACTACTGGAAGGAGAAATTTGCTCAAAAAAAATGATCGAGCTGGAGATCTAAGTAGGATAGGTGTCTTGTCCACTAAGGCTCTGATACCATATTAAATTGAGCACATAGATCTGTGGAAAAACAAAAAACTCACAAAATAGATCACACAATTTACTGAGGAATTGAAGAATGAAACAGTGCAAAAATGGCTTGCAGCTGTGAATTCTTTCATTAATAAAAAAGTAGTCGGATAATAATTACAATGAAGTACAATGGCTTTAATATCCACATGAAATTTGAATCCGCATGAGGAAATTTGAATTGATAGACTCTACTTGACTGTAGGTAACTAAGACCTTGTCTAAATCACTATTGGAGGACTCAGTAGTTAACTGACCTTGTCTAAACCATAACCGGAGTTCATCGGAGCTCTAAAACACAACTCAAGTGTTACATTTAGTGTTGAATAAGGCTAACCAACTGTGGTAGGTGAGAAATGCACCCCTCATGAGTGCAGTCAATTAAACCTAGTGCTAACTGAATGTAGAGGACTAGAACTGAATGTAACTGACTCCTAACTTAGCTTGACTAGTCATTAACTGAACTGAACTGACCTTAGTTGGTTTCAACACTCCCAATGGCTCCTAAATTGTAGGGATTGGTCTAGGAGGCTCCTAAGCTAATGTAATTAAGTGCAAGCAGTGGCAGTAAACCTCAATTAGTGTTCCCCACACTTTAGTAACTGAAACATGCGCCCCAATTAGGCCAAGTGGACCCAATGGTGCTAACAACTATAAATAGATTGGATGGAATCCTAATTTAGACATGATTCCTGATTTAGACATATGACCAAATTTGGACAAGGGAAGATTAATAATCCTAACAAGTGATTCAAACCTCCAAGAATCAATCACTCTTGATGACATAATCAAACAATGCGAAAGTAAGAGGTAAGCACAAAGGGAAGGAGACCAAAACCACTTATTCGAAGCCAAAGGAGAATCAGATATCTTCCAATGGAGCCTTAGGTTCCAATAAAAGGAATAAATTAGAGAATACTAAGTTTACATACAGTATGAGAGGCTTTCATCCATAGAACCAGTGCACGAAGAAGAAAATCGACCAACTGTCAACACTCCTTGAATAGAACAATATTTCCCTCCCACAAGGAGCAAAGAAATATAATGCTGAACAACCGACAGAAGATCATGAGAGATGCCATGCCTTGAAGGAAGGCCTCACTCAATCAAAATCTTGCTTGATATATTCAGGAGAATCCAAACATATGGTTGTCTCTAGGGAATCCTTTACACTCTCACTCTATCAGGAGGACCTAGAATTCATATGGAAGATGACTCCCAAATCCCAGCTGCTGGGAGAGGTTCTATGAAAATCCATCATGGTGAGTTCAAGAATGTTCTCTATGTTCCCTCTCTTGAAAAAAATATGTTGTATGTTTATCATATTACTCATAGAGGCTCTCCCAAAAGATTTACATCCAAATCTGGTTCAATATAAATCACTGAAAAATCTACTGGAAATATCATAGAAAAGGGTTTGCTAATAATACCTCAAAGGCATATGAGTTCTCCCATTTCCTATCTACTTCACATCCAGCATCTTTATTGACTCATGCCAATAACACCAGAAAGTTGTGGCATGAGAAATTTGGGCATCTCAATTTCAAATATCTCCAACAACTTAACAAAGAAAAAATGGTTGAGGGCTTGCCCCTCATCCAAACATCAGATGGAGTATTTCCTAGTTGCTTGGTAGGTAAGCATCCAAAGAAGGGGTATGAAGTTGGGAAGGAAACTAGAGCTATCTCTACGCTTAATCTAATACACAGTGATGTTTTAGGACTAATGAATACAACATCAAACAATGGTTCTAGGTATTTCCTTACTTTTTATTGACGATGGTTCAAGGTTTTGCTGGGTATATTTTATGAAATAGAAATAAGAGGTATTCATAAATTATAAAGTTTTTAAAGCCTTGTTTGAGAATAGTTTCAAAAAGGAGATCAAGTCCATTACATCATATAATGGAGGTGAATACATTAAAAGAGAATTTTAGTTGTATTGCGAATCATAGGGGATTCGAATGGAACGCATAGTTCCATACACACCACAACAGAATGGTGTGCCTGAGAGTAAAAATATATCCTTGAAGGAGATCGAAAAATGTCTTCTCCAAGCCAAGAATATTCCTCCTTCTCTTTGGGTTGAAGCTGTAAATTATGCTTCATACATACAGAATAGAGTGACTCAGAAATAAGTGATTGGGGACACTCCTTTTGAAGCACTACATGGGCATAAGCCTGATGTCTCTCACTTAAGATTCTTTGGTTCTATATCTTGGTCCAAAATCCCTATAGACAAGAGAAAGGCCTTCCAATCCCAGAGTAGCGAATGCATACTGTTGGGATATGCTACGGATACAAAAGAATATAAATTGATGGAACTTGTATCTATGAAGTGCTTAATAAAGTATAGTTTTCAGTTTGAAGAAGACCAATTGCTTGATCCACCATAATCCGAAGAAAAAGGAGGTATAAACACTCTTCCATTTCCTTTTGATGATGATATTTTCTCTTATGTTTCAGATTTAGATGAAGAGGAAGAATATCATCATGATCTTGATATTGAGGTTGTAACTCATGAGAATCTCAATCCTGATCCAACTCCCATTCCAAATCTCATTGAAGCGGCTAGGGATGGTGCTAGGAATCCAGAGGACAGAAGGAGAACACATTCCTAGTATCAGAATGAACATGTTGCACTATCTCACACAACTTCGCTATCTATAGAGTGGTACCACAAACTTCCATGGAAATGCTAATTGGTGATAACAAATGATCAACAATTTGGACCACTAAAGAATGACATTGATTATTCTATTCCTCCTCTAGAAATAAAAAACAAAAAGAACATTCATCATAATGAATGAAAATTGAGAGGTTCACATGCATAGTCTCGGGATGCTGCTACACAAAAGAACCAAGCTATTGCATTGTTGCTGCATAGTGCTGCAAATTGGAGCAAAATTTTTACAAGTTATTACCCAAAGAGGAAAATTTTCTCTTAAGTATAGCTTGTTTTCCTTATTCATTTCTTTTTTGAGGGGGGGGTTTCCCATGAGGTTTTTCCCATTTTCCTTATTTGATTGAGCCGTTTTCATTAGATTGTATGGGTGACTTTTGGCCTAGTTGCGAGGTTCCAAAGTTGTCCAAGTTAGGATTAAGGGGTTTGTTAGGATTAAATGATCCTCCCTTGTCCATATATATTCTATTTGATAATCTTGTCTAACTTATGAGTCATTTAGATAAGTTTGGTGCGACCATGATATTGGTTCCACTAGTGCCACTGGTACCATTGGTGCCACTGGTGCCATTTAGTTCCAATGGTGTCAATCCCTATATTTTAGAAGCCACTCTAAGTGCCACCAACCATGAGGGTTTCACCAAAAAGAAAATATTATATCAAGAAAAATGACATTTTAGCATAACATAAACAAAATTGTATATTAAAATATTTAATTTAAAATAATATATTTATAATGTTATAATTAAAAAAATAATTTATTAATTTTATTATATAGCATTATATATATATGATTCTTTTATATGAAAACATATTATACTACAATATTTAATTTCAAACAATTTTTCTATAATATTATCATTGTTCGAAATTAAATATTGTAGTATAATATGTTTTCATATAAAAGAATCATATATATATATATATATATATATATATATATATGATTTTTTTTATATGAAAACATATTATACTACAATATTTAATTTCAAACAATTTTTCTATAATATTATCATTGTGCTTATGTTTTTTTTATTAAATGGTTTTTAAATGAAAAATATCCATATCATTATGTTAATGATATTATAATATTATCGATTGAAATCTTAATTGAAATTAAATCTAACTCCATAAATCCATCTTAAAAAATACCAAAGAATTTGATTATATCATTGGATCATATACATAAAAGAAATTGACGATTTTTGTCTTAGTTTCATACAGAAACCTCTTGCCAATATTCTAAAATAGAATACTTCTTGACCTAAGAAAATTCAATAACCTCTTGGATGACCAATGTTAGATTTATATGGGGGTGTCATTTAATTTATTTTAAAAATTTAAATAGGAAATGAAGAGAATATGCTCTAATTTTCCACTAATTTTGATCTTGTATAGATATATAAAATAGTTTTATTTGTTGTGGAAGAATCTATGTTCACTAAACTTGAAATACTTTAAGCATAAGAAGATATCTGCACATAATTTATCCAAACAATAAGAGTGTTATTTTACCATATTTTAATA
>LPNX011136772.1:65005-85663 GCA_001517045.1 Pseudotsuga menziesii | reverse complement strand
CTTTATTACATTGATCTCTTGAGTGGCTTTCCTTTTACGTGTTTTTCCTTCCCCATTACGTTTTCGTTGGGTCTTCCACTATCCAACACTACCAAATGAATAAGTCGCCCTTGTAATCCTTGTGGGATCATTACTAGCATTATACTATATTTTATTTATCCTCTTGTTTTCTTATACTAAGATATTTTAGGAATCTTGTTGTTACAACTTTCCAATATGATATAAAGGGGGTTTTAAAAATGGGTTGATAAAATGGACACCTACAATATCTCGTGAAAATAGGGGTTTTCTTAATTGAAAAGGTATATTGTGAGAGGGGTTCAACAATACAATTTTAGGAAGTATTTTCCAATATTTAGTGAAATTAGGGATATTCTTTAATATCCTATGAATGGACGTGCTATGTAACAAGTTCACTGAGTGAACCCACTTACCACCAAATGAATATTAATCTTAAATGAATATTATTAATGAGTTTGGTTTCAACTAAGGTAAACCATCTTGGAGGTTCTATTATTTATGAGTGCATCATATTCATTTTGTATTTAGCTTTTTTTCATTCATTACATGCATAAACTTCTATAAAGAGAGTGTGTTTCAAAGTTAACATATAAATTCAATTTACAATCAAAGTGTGTTTCAAAGTTAACATATAAATTCAATTTACAATCAAATGAGGCATCCATGGCATTGCCTTGGTTAGCTACTTCCTCTAGATCAGCTTGTTTTGTTGAGTTTTTTATTCATGTCTTTTGTACTTCATCTATAGGACACCATTTCGGGATCTTTTTTGATGGTCGAAGTTGATAAGCTTGATAATGAAAATAGGAAAACATCTTATCCTATAAAATTATAAACTCTAAATTGAGAATTTTTTAAGTTCATCTAAAATCTAGCAAACTCCATAATTAAATTCTCTCCGTTGAGAATTATTTTTTATTATTTTCTCACTAAAAAATGAACTTTACATTCTAATCACAGCCTTATCACAAAAATTTGTTTCCCATTTTCACCCTAAAATTTACCAAAGTTAACCTCCACATTCCACAAGATTCTATTGCAATAATAATTATTCCTTACGTCAATTTTCCCTATCAACCAATTATAAACTTGTTTTCCTTACCAATTTTGTAAACCTAAATATTTAAAACTAGAATTGAAATCCACTTACTATGTGGAAAAATATCAACTATATGCCTCTTCCAATCCATTAAATAAAGTAAGTTCTTTGTTTTTTTATGAAAGATCACTTCCATACCTATTGCAACACAATAAGTCAAAAATTTCATGAAGCCTGATTGTTTTACTTGCTATTTGTAATGTCCCTCTATTACACCCCAAGAAATTCGGGTTTCTGAATGTATGATGTACTCATTCTTCTAGTGAGGAGCTCAAGGCCAAGGCCCCGCCAGAAGAAAAATGATAAAATTAATATAGTCTAAGTTCCAAGTTGTAGGCCTAGGATCTGGTCGCAGCTTAATAACGGGATAATTGAGCCTATGAAGACAAAAGAGTCAGATTAGGGATCTCCTATTTAATTCTGTAATCAGCCCAAACTAAACTACCATAGCCTATCCTTTAGCTATAAGCATGATTGAGCTAGGATGGAGGAGATTTACCCTCTTTTTGACTTTCACATGGAAGGGTCGATTAGTCCTAACGTTTAATAGAAAGAAGAGGAAAAAGAAAAAAAAACCACCAAGAGACTTAACCAACTTCAGGTTAAGGTATATAGATGAGGGCAGGGCATTATGTTATGCATGTATTATATATCCATATATTTATATGAGGAGTATTATGAGCAAAGAAATGAGCTTCATATATAGGTATATATATAAACGATATACAACATTATATTATGCTTTTGTATATATATATACGGGAGTATTATATATATTAAAGGGAGCCCCTTTATATTTTATAGAAAGGACCTTACATATAGCCATACCCTATACATACAAATCGGGAATTAGGTGAAGAGAAAAATACATATATGGATAAGTCAGTATATTATTAACTTTTGACACATATGGAGGGGTCGATTACTCCAACGATTGGATTTGACTATGGAGAGTTGTTAATTTTTTTGGGGGTACGCCAGTCTTCTCCACCTAGGGGAAAGAAGAGGATATCAAGATGAAAAGCCTTCAAACCAATAAGGATTTTTTCCTCCATCTCATTGAACGTTTGAAGGGTTTTGCATATTCTCTTTAGATAATCCATCTCCATGAGGGCGCAGCCCTGTTACTTTATCCTTATTTTTTGTAGGAAGTGCTTCGTTAAGAAAAGGGTAAAAAAACAAAACCTACCATCACGTGATGTTGAGGGATCTAGATATTTTTGAGAACCTGGATCCTTTTGCCTGGGTTGATTCGCAAGATTACTTATCAGCTTATTTTGCTCTAGGTCGGCCTCTTACCCTGAAAAGGAGAGTTTTTGCTCCTCGACCTATTCTTACTTTTGAAAGGTATTAAACCCATGCCTTACAGGGTTTCCCATTGGTTTTTCTTTTTCTAAATATTTTCCTATTTCAGAAATAAAAGTAGAGTGCTTTCTTTCATTATCTATCTCACCTAAGGTTTCTATTTTGGTCGAATCTACCGTTGAAACAGTAGGTAGAGCGACGTCTTTGTGGTTCAGCTTTGGATGCCTCCATTCAAGACTCACACTCCTTGGCGGACATTGAAATTCAATGTGATAAATCAAGGAGGCGTTACTAGGCATGGATTGTGGAGGGCTTGAATTGCCTCATACATAGCCACTCACAGTGGAGTGATTAATTCCCCCCACTCAAGCCACCAATTGTGGGGACGTTGCGGGTTTTCATGACCTTGATTTCGGATGCGTTGAGAGTTGCCCGATGGTTTTAAAATGGCTGTGGAAAAACTATGAGAGGGGGGGGAAAGGAAAAAGGGACTTAGCGCACCCTAAGGGGAAGGATCTCCGGGTTCCAAGAAAGCATCTGCATTTTCTGGATTTGGGTCTTTGTGTTATGCTTTCGGGATGTCTGTTGGACATCTATCTATGTGGTTGGGGAACTATGGGCGGAGGAACGAAAGATCTCTGCACTCTTCCTTTGCCGTGTCCAGAGGGTAGACATTGTGTTTTTGAGAAGCAATATATGCACCTTGAGGGGGATATTCTTGAAGGTTTAGACAAGGAATATTTCGGAGTTCTGGTGAGTTACTTAAGCCGCGAAGCTGGGTGTGTTCAGGATAATGGTCAACCTCTGCGCATGGACCGTTATGCATACCTCTCGGTGTTTAGAGGAAAAGAAATACAATAATGCTCAAGGGCGACCTCTTGGGATATTTCTCCGTCAAGAAAGATGGAAGCTAGCCATGCGTCTGCGAGCTGCGCAAGAGCTAGTAAGGACTTTTCTAGCCTATTTTGTTCAAGTCTCTCTATCCCATGTCGTGTCGAATCTATGTGGATTCCTGCGCGCGTTGGTGTTAAAGGGTGGACCTATTGATAGGATACATACTAGCTTATTTTTTTGGGGTTGATGTGTTTGGTTATGCTTGCATCTAGGATTCGACCCCTTTTGAGCATATCCTTGACTGCGCATGCGGGGGTAAAGCCTACACCCTTTGTGCATTATAGTGACAGTCGCCCAATGTGCCGGGCTTATATTTTTCTTAACCGGAGCCTTATGTAGGAAGCACCTACCCTCTGCGTGTGATCTTAGTCTGCAAATAACGATTAAGGAGACTTTGGAGCTCCACCATATGATGGAGGCGGACCTGCTGTTTCCATAGAAAACCTGCTTCTGCTGTTTATCTACGTTAAATTTTCGTTAGTCATTTGTGACCTTGGGTCTGCTCATAATAATTATCGGAAGTAAAATGATCTCAGGTGCATGCTGCCGTTTAGGATATAAAGCAACACCTTGGGCATGATTATTGCCTCTGAACTTTGTTCACCATTGAAATGACTGAATGCGTTATTAGAATCAGGCGACCTCGATTTTATGGTTTATCTCTGCCATTGTTAAGATTTTAAATCTATCAAATGAGATAGCGATTTGTAGGAACCCAACTTAGAGTTGGAAGGCCGACTGTGTATTGCAGTAAGTGCTTGTCTTCATAGGCCCTTGTTTCTTATGTTTAAAATTATGGTTAATTGGCATACGAGCCTAGCATATCGAATGGAAGGCTCAGCCTCGATATCCCAGTTTATGCTTAGACTCCCTACGCCCTGTTGGTACGCTGGAAGATTAAATTGATTGAGTTTTGAACTCAGCATAACGAGTATGAACGAGATTCGTGATTTCGATTATGCGGTTGTTACCCAAAATGAGATTTCCAACTTGTGGGGTCTGCATTCTCGCTTTTTCTCTGCGAAATACTAGATAAGCCACAATCGTGTTTAGCTTTTAATGGGCTGTTTATGTTCAGTATGGAGATGGCCAGTCCTTGTGAATAAATAGGGATTATGTCTATATTTATATGCACACTGTCATAGTTACCATCAGAGAAGATAAAGATATAGATGTAAAATATTTCTATCTAGAATCCTGTAAGATTCAATTCCGGAGAAATTACTCCCTATGTGGGATCAGGTGAGGTGCAAGAGAAAAGAATGGCAACATTTCTGTTGCAGATTGTAACTTTCTAATGAAATGAATGTCGCGGGCAAGCTACAGCCTTTGGTGGATGTAACCCCGAGGTAGGGGTGAACCACGTACATTTTTTTTTGTCTGTCTCCTTTTTCTTGTGTCTCAATGTTCGTAGTTCCTTACATGGTTTGTGTGCCTATACAATTCGATAATGGTTTATGCTGTGTAAAAGATGATCGAGAAATGTTATTGTAATAATGCTGTTCACACATAGTATTGTTATAGTATTGTTTTAAATGCAATAAGACATGAAAACCAAACTACTAGTAGATGAACCAAATCAATAAATCAAGATGTTTTTCTCGCAGTTAGCGCAAATCTACTGGACAGGTGATGGTGATGAAGTAGAACCCTATGACGAATTCTGGAATGAAGTATTTCGAGCCCACGAAAGAGCACTTCAAAGAATTTCTCGTGGAAATTCGCAATGGAGAGCAGCCAAACGCATGTTGTCACAGCACGGCTGGGCAGACATGTCATATTTTCTCAAGAAAGAAAATATTCTTTATCAACAAATCTTGAGAATAATTCAAGACAATGCAATATCTATGCGTGATCATGATGATCAGGAAGACATGCAATTTAGAAACTGTATGTGGATGATGGAGAGCGACCTGAGAGACGATTTAATCTACGTCAATCCCTTTCCTCATAATTCTCTCAAGATCTTCGTTCTCCTGCCATCGCCTGCGAAGGCCGAGCGGTATGTCTTCAATAACAGTTCCAGTTCCAGTTCCGGGCGAGGAGGCGGAGTTTATTTCTTGGCCATCCATTTCCCTACCGTATTTCCCCGTTGCGGAACGTGGCCCAATGCGTCTCCCGATGCATGTAGATAGCTCAAACAGCATTTTCGTCATGAGATTGTGAACAACGTGGATGAGATTCGTAGGATCATCTTCGCTTCCCCAAACACCATTTCCGATGAAGAGATCTGTGAAGCATGGCGTTGCATTAAACAAGAGAGTTGGGATCGCCTCATCAAAATCTATCTCATTATGTCAGAGAGTCGGGTACTGCCTGGGAAGATTATGTCAATTATCTTCGAGAGAAAGGCTCATGGATAGACTAAGTACGGTCCTTGTATATTACTTATTTCCATTTTAAAAGATGGAGTTTTCTACCTAATTTAAAATAAATGTGGATTTTTCTCACACCGAATTGACTGTTCAAAATATATAAAGTATACAAATTTGTATACTAATTAAATCCATGGATAGATAAGTGTTAAAGATAAAACATATCATTTTTAGTTTTTTGTTTGTAAGTCTTAATTTAAATTGTGGATTACTTAATTGACCTTTTAAAATATATAAATTATAAATTTGTTATACTAATTAAATCTATGGAGAGATAAATGTTAAAGATAAAATATATCATTTTTAGTTGGTTGGATTTTTCTCATACCTAATTGACCATTTAAAATATATAAATTATAAATTTGTTATACTAATTAAATCTATGGAGAGATAAATGTTAAAGATAAAATATATCATTTTTAGTTGGTTGTTTGTAAGTTAATGTTAATTTACATGAATATTATTAATGAGTTTGGTTCCAACTAAGGTATAGTGTCTTGCAGGTTCTATTATTTATGAGTGCATCATATTCATTTTGTATTTAGCTTTTTTTCATTCATTACATGCATCAACTTCTATAAAGAGAGTGTGTTTCAAAGTTAACATATAAATTCAATTTACAATCAAAGTGTGTTTCAAAGTTAACATATAAATTCAATTTACAATCAAATGAGACATCCATGTCATTGCCTTGGTTAGCTCCTTCCTCTAGATCAACTTGTTTTGTTGAGTTTGTTGTTCATGTCTTTTTTACTTCATCCATAGGACACCATTTCGGGATCTTTTTTGATGGTCTAAGTTGATAAGCTAGATAATGAAAATAGGAAAACATCTTATCCTATAAAATTATAAACTCTAAATTGAGAATTTTTTAAGTTCATCTAAAATCTAGCAAACTCCAAAATTAAAATCTCTTGGCTAAGAATTATTTTTTATTATTTTCTCTACTAAAAAATGAACTATACATTCGAATCAAAGCCTTATCACAAAAAATTGTTTCCCATTTTCACCCTAAAATTTACCAAAGTTAACCTCCACATTCCACAAGATTCTATTGCAATAGTAATTAATCCTTACCTCAATTTTCCCTATCAACCAATCATAAACTCGTTTTCCTTACCAATTTTGTATACCTAAATATTTAAAACTAGAATTGAAATCCACTTATGTAGAAAAATATCAACTATATGCCTCTTCCAATCCATTAAATAAATACTTTCTTTTTATTATTATGAAAGATCACTTCCATACCTATTGGAACACAATAAGTCAAAAATTTCATGAAGCTTGATTGTTTTACTTGTTATTCCATTTTTCAAGATCAAGGCATCACCAATAAACAATAACTATCATCAACAAACAATAGCTGATAGATTACTTTTGACCTTTGTACATCAATTGATGATGATGATGATGATTATTAAAAACTAATGAGATCTTTGTGTACTATTTGGATTTTTGTAGAATTAAATTTCTATGATTATAAAGTTGAGAAATAAGTGTTCGTGGGTCCCCATTGTCTTGACAAGTTAGAAGACGGTTTAGTTGTGCACTCATATCTCCCGGGATCCTTTGTTCCACCTTGAGGAACTAAGGACTCCGAAGGAAGCTTGGGATAATATTGAACCTTTTTTTGGAAGACGATATGAGCTTCAAGGGCATATTTTGGAGAATGAGCTCATTGCTCTACAACCTCGTAGTTTCGAATCTATTAAACAATTCTTCACAAAATACAAGTCATTAGTACTACAATGCAAACAATGGGGATTAGAGAGGCAATATGAGCAGTTTGTGTTGTTAGTAGTGAGCAAGCTTGGATCTAAGTAGTCATTCTTTGTCTCTATATTCCATTTGAGAAGATATTTTATCCCTAATTCGAAGATGCCTTCACTAGATGCTTTTGTTGAGTCCTTAATACAAGATCAATCTTGATAAATTGGTTCAAGTGGGAGTGATTCAAACCTCCAAGAATCAAGCACTCTTGATGACATAATCAAACATTGCGCAAGAAAGAGGGAAGCACAGAAGGAAGGAGACCAAAACCACTGATTCGAAGCCAAAGGAGAATCATATACCTTCCAATGGAGCCTCCGGTTCCAAGAAAAAGAAGAAATTAGAGAATACTAAGTGTCCATACTGTATGAGAGGATTTCATCTAGAGAGTCATTGCATGAAGAATACAATCGACCAACCATCAACACTCCTTGAATAGAACAATATTTCCCTACCACACGAAGAAAAGAAATCTAACGCTGGACAACCGACAGAATATCATGAGAGATGCCATGCCTCGAAGGCATGCCTCACTCAGTCAAAAGCTTACTTGATATATTTAGGAGCATCCAACCACATGGTTGTCTCTAGGGAATCCTTCACACTCTCACTCTATCAGGAGGATCTAGGATTTCCTAGCTGCTCGGAGAGGTTCTATTAAAATCCATCATGGTGAGTTCAAGAATGTTCTCTTTGTGCCCTCTCTTACAACAAATATGTTGTATGCTTATCATATTACACATATAGTCTCTCCTAAGAGATTTACATTCGACTATGAATCAATATAAATCACTAAAAAATATACTGGAAATATCATAGAAAAGGTTTTCTAACCATGCCTCAAAGGCATATGAGTTCTCCCATTTCCTATCTTCTTCACATCCAACATCTTTATTGACTCATGCAAATAACACCAGCAAGTTGTGGCATGAGAGATTTGGGCATATCAATTTCAAATATCTTCAACAACTTCACAATGAAAAAATTGTTTAGGGCTTTCCACAAGTTTTTATAGTTGTTAGGTCTTTGAAGTTGATTAATTAACATGTAGAAGGTTAGGCCCTTAGTGATTGACTCATTATGGCTCTCAAACTTCAGGCTTGGATATTTAGTATTGACACACTATCTCCTTTCATTTTCCACCTCTCGACTTGCAAAATTGTTTAATGGATCAGCATGTTTGGCTTCAAATTACTCTACGTTTCAACTTTTGGCCTCTAAACCAAAACATGTTTATGGCATGTGCTCGGGTCAAAATGTTATACAACGTGCGTAGAAACCATCATATACCAGTGTATTTAGTGGATTTAGGGATCTTTCTTATCGCAAAGAAGCCTCATTGTCTTTATATATGTTATTTCTCCATACCACCTTTGTTTTTTCTATTTATATTACATTGAAAGCTTAATTTTAATAGTAGCTAGATATTTGAAGTTGATTAATTAACATGTAGAAATTGATATTTGTGTAAACTTGTAGATATCATATCCAATGGAAAGACAGCCACCTTTGAGACATAAGTGTAGGAGGTCATCACATTCTTCGGGAGTTGGTGTCCAAAATGAAAATCGAAGATTATGGACTTCACCTTGAGACTCAAGCCTATTATATAGTTCACATTCATCTGATCATCGACATAGCAATAGTGGTAGAGATGATTCCCCTTTATCATCGATGGGTGAACGTGGATCTCAACCTTCTGTACGGGAGACAAGTGTGGAAGAAGAGCAAGGTTCGCAAGAGGATCGTCATCATACACATGGTAGTGAAGGTCGAGCAAGGATGCAATATGTCCAGCTAGCTGAGGGTTGTATGCCCATTACAACTTATCCATCAGATTTACCAGACAAGATTCCATGGGAAAGTGGGCTTCAACAAACAACTCTTGAAAGTTGTAGGGCTCACTATGACAAGCTACAAAATGATCTTTCTAGTTTGGATCTCGCTCTAGAGACCAAACAAAGTATAGAGATGGTTTTGTTATCTTTACAAAAATTCATTGAGGTATATGAGGATCTTGGACCAACAACATATGGTTTTGTTTCCTTAATGCAAAGAAGAAAGGCAGAAGTGATGGGCCGAGATAAGTGGGTCGTTGTGAAGGAAAGGGTGACTAAAGAACAGGCCAACTCAATGTTCAACTTCAAAGAGGGCCTAAAGCGGAAAGCATTGAAAGTACAATATTTTAAGCATCCTGAACTTGCACATTTTTTATATGATCGGTTTCTTGCATCCTATGGTCAGTTTCCATGGAACGATGAGGTTCCTAATTAGTTTGCTAATTTTTTTTATGCTGAGTTTTTTTTAGGAATGAAGCCAGACTATACTGATATTCATTCCGAGTTTTATGGAGTTGGAAAGGGGAGGATATACAATCGAAAATGTGCTCTTAGAGATCCTAGTACTCTTCGACCTCCACCTCCGATATCTCGTTCACCTAGGCTTGCAACTTACAAATCAGAGATGGAACCCACATCACAAGTTGGGACAATTGCAAGGCATAATGTTGCCAAAGGTTTGACTTCGGCTATTGTAGGAGTTGATGTTGGATTGAGTTGAGAGAAGGCTCGTGCCACTATTCGGCAAAATTTTGTTTACAAAACAGATGATGAGTTAGATTGTATGGGCATTGAAGATTTAAAGGCCTATGCGAAGCTTTGTCATAATATAGCTTCAGATAGAATATCTAATGACACGCCAAGCATAGGAGAGGTTTGTGCACTTTCAATCTATTATTTTATTTATTTATTATGAATTAAACTTTTGGTTATATTATGTCTATGTATGATAAATTATTTTTTGATGTATAGTAATAAATACGTTACATAAATGTTTATTGTTTTTAGTTTTCCCGATTGTTAAATGAACATAATTTTAGAGTCTCCACTAGTCAAAATGCTGGAAATGTAAAAGAGCATATTGGAGAGGTATATTTAAAATTTACACATTTATATTTATGTTTGAAAGATAATTTTTTTTTTTTTAAATTTAACTATGTATCTTATTGTTAATTTGACTTATTTATGTAGGTTTCATTAGATTCGAACTTTTTAGAAGATTTTCCATCTATTGTGAGCTAATGTTTTATTTTTTTTTGTTTTTTAAGTTAATTGGTAAGCTTAATATTTTTTACTTTTACTATGAATTATTTATTAACAAAATTTAAATTTTAAGGGAAGAGAACATATTAAAATTAGAGGTGAAGATATAAGTTCTTTGATGGATGTGGATATTGGCACTGAGGTGATTTTGTTCATAATTGAATTGTTTTTTGATATATATGTTTAAATAGTTTAAATAATGTTTGACATTTGTAAATTGCTTTTATATATGTTGAAGCTTGGGTCTCTTCGATCTTTTCGAGGCAAAGGAAAGATTCCATTGGACGATAGTGTTGGAATTGTAAGTTTAATATATTTTTTTTTATATCGTTTAAAATAGTCTAAGTAATTTGTAAAATTTATAAATTGTTTTTATATATGTTGTAGCTTGGGTCTACTCCACCTTTTAGAGGCAAAGAGAAGACTTTGTTGGATGATAGATAATTGGAGGTAGTTTTGTTGATAATTGAATTGTTCTTTTATATATTAGTTTAATGTTTTAATGTTTTGATTTTGGGTTAAAGTTCTTTAAATAATTTATGTTATTCATAATCTATGTTTATACATGTTGCATATTGTTACGAGTCCAAGGGAAACGAGTCCAAGGGAAGACCCTGGTCGAGGATAGTGGTGGACATCTATTTAGAGAATTATTTACATTGTTTTTTTTATGTAGATATATATGCTATAGTTGACTTGGACATGGAGGAGCTTAATTTTTGGATTATATACATGTACTTTGAACTCACATGTACATAATTTTTGGATTATACACATGTACATGATTTTTTTGGATTATATACATGTACATTTATATTACATGTTCATGATTTTTTTTTTGGATTATATAAATGTGCATTGACCTTATATATTGTTTTTGAGATTATATACATGTATATGTAAAGGTTAGGAATGTTAAGAAGTTTTAATAGGTGCAAATATATGAATATATGTAATTTTTTAAATTAATGTTTCTTGTTGATAAGTTGAGAGTGATAGATATGTTATGAAGTTTTGATAGGTGCAATCTAATGTTAGGAGTGAATGTTTTCATAGGTGCAATATTAGGAGTGAATGTTTTGATAGGTGCAATGTTAGGAGTGAATGCGGAACTAAGGGAATGTTAGGAGTGAATGCTTTGATAAGTGCAATGTAATGTGAAGAATGAATATATGGGGAATGGATATGGAAATGTTAATGTTATGAATGTTAGGAAGTTTTGATAGGTGCAATGTTAGGGGTGAATTTAGAAATGGGGGAATGTTAGGAGTAAATGTGGGAATGCTATGAGTGAATGTGGGAATGGGGAAATGTTATGAGTGAATGTTTTGATAGGTGCAATATTAGAAGTGAATGATTTGATAGGTGCAATGTCAGGAGTGAATGTGGAAATAGGGGAATGTTAGGAGTGAATGCTTTGATAAGTGCAATCTAATGTTAAGAATGAATATATGGGGAATGGATATGGAAATGTTAATGTTATGAATGTTAGAAAGTTTTGATAGGTGCAATGTTAGGGGTGAATGTAGGAATGGAGGAATGTTAGGAGTGGATGTGGGAATGGGGGAATGTTATGAGTGAATGTTTTGATAGGTGCAATGTCAGGAGTGAATGTGAAAATAGGGGAATGTTAGGAGTGAATGATTTGATAAGTGTAATATAATGTTAAGAATGAATATATGAGGAATGGATATGGAAATGTTAATGTTATAAATGTTAGAAAGTTTTGATAGGTGCAATGTTAAGGGTGAATGGAGGAATGGGATAACGTTAGGAGTGAATGTGGGAATGGGGGAATGTTATGAGTGAATGTGGAAATGTTATGAGTGAATGTGGAAATGGGGGAATGTTATGAGTGAATGTTTTGATAGGTACAATGTTAGGAGTGAATGTGGAAATAGGGGAATGTTAAAAGTGAATGCTTTGATAAGTGCAATCTAATGTTAAGAATGAAGGTGGAAATAGGGAAATGTTATGAGTGAATGTTTTGATAGGTGCAATATTAGGAGTGAATGAATTGATAGGTGCAATGTTAGGAGTGAATGTGGAAATAGGGGAATTTTAGGAGTGAATGTTTTGATAAGTACAATCTAATGTTAAGAATGAATATATGGGGAATGGATATGGAAATGTTAATGTTAGGAATGTTAGGAAGTTTTGATAGGTGCAATGTTAGGGGTGAATGTGGGAATGGGGGAATGTTATGAGTGAATGCTTTGATAAGTGTAATCTAATGTTAATAATGAATATATGGGGAATGAATATGAAAATATTAATGTTAGGAAGATTTGATAGGTGCAATGTTAGGAGTGAATGTGGAAATAGGGGAATGTTAGGAATGAATGCTTTGATAAATGCAATCTAATGTTCGGAATGAATATGGAAATGTTAATGTTAGAAATGTTAGGAAGTTAATGTTAGGAATGTTAGGAAGTTTTGATAGGTGCAAATATATGAATGAATGTTAGGTAGTTTTAATAGGTGTAAATATATGAATGAATGTTAAGAAATGTTTGAAATGTTAAGAAGTTTTGATAGGTGCAAATATATGAAAGTTAGTTAATGTATGATTGTAGATGTAGTGTTGAGAATTTGAGAATGTTAGAATTGTTAGAAAGTTTTGATAGAAATATTTTTTATTATTAAGGTAAAATTAGCAACTTGATTCTGAATTTTAATATTTTTTATACTAAGTTAATATTATCAATTTAATTATTATATTTGTTTTATGTTCCTTATAAGAAAAGAAAATGAACACTACAAAAAAACAAACTAAAAATAGCATTCCTATATAACCCCCCAGGATTTAAAGAAAGGTGATGAAATGGATAATGAAAAACAAAAAGAAAGACGTGTAGAGTTACACGGAGAATTAGAAAAGTTAAGGCTTTTCATGTTTGATGGATAATTTGAGGAAGCGATAGAATCTTGGTTGTTAAATATGCGCCATGGTGGAAGGAGGCTAAGAGTGTCAGTAGCATATGTAGTAAAGAGTTGAGTTTGGAAATTTTTTAAAAAATTATTGAAAAAATGTATATGTCAGAATGATATTATGATGAGAAAGCTCAATAATTCAATGATTTGAGACTAAGATTGTTAACCATGGAAAAATTTGTAACTGAGTTTGTAAATTTACAATGCTATGTACCATATCTAAGAGTTGATTAAGCTAAGGTATACAATTTTATCAGTGGTTTACCCCTAGTGTATAATAAAAAGATTATGTTTGAAATTCTTAACAATGGATGAATCAATTAGAAAGGCCTAGTTGTGCTACCATTGGTTTAAACAAATATCCAAATTGAGTAGAAGTTGGAAAAATAAAAAAAAATGAAAAGATCGATCAACGTAGGAAAGGATTTAAACCCACACCTTTTGGAAAAGCAACAAGAGGTCATACTGATAAAAATTACAACAAGCAAGGTTCGACCACTAGCAATGGGGTAAAGAGTATCGAAAATTCCACTGGAGGATGGAATAGTAACCTGTAAGCACATTGCATGACGCTTGTACTGTGAATGACATAGCCAGGAATATCCCTAGAGTTAATGTTTCTTTGGAATATCGGCAGGTGGACCATCAATCCACCATGTTGGAATACCATACATGTTTCAATACTTATCGATTCAGGGTCTAGTTTAAATTACATTACATCAAAAGTAGTTGAAAAGTGTAAACTTAGTAAGGAAAAACAAAAAAAAGCATGGTTGTTATAGCTAGCGACAAAGGTAAAAATGAAAGTTACGGAGATAGTTAAAGATTTTTTATTAGGTTTTAATGAATTGGATACCTCAGTTAATTTAAATATACTTCTCCTAGGATCCTATGACATTTTGATAGGTATGGATTGGCTAGAATCTCATAAAGATGTTATCGACTATTTGCATAAAATTTTTAGTAGTGTGGATGAGGAAGATAAGTATCATACAATGAATGAAATTTATAGACCTTTATCTACATGACAAATTTCAGCACTACAATGTAAAAAGTATATTAGGAAAGGGTGTCAACTTTATGGCATCAAAATTAAAGAATTTGAGCCCAAAAAATAAAAAAATGGAATTAGAACAATTTCCTATTTTAAAAGAATTTGAAGTTGTATTTTGTGATAAGATATCAGTATTACCACCTAAACGATATTTAGACTTTAACATAGATATAATGTCATTTTCAGCACTAGTATCATGAGATCCATATCATAAGAGTATCCCAGAATTAACGAAATGAACAATATAATTACATGAGTTGCTATAGACAAGGGATATATTAAGCCTAGTGTATCTTCTTGAAGAGTACATGTTTTGTTCGTGGGTGTGTTAGTGATATGATAAATTGTAATGTATTATTATTGTTTACTATTGTGCATAGATAACTTATAGTTGATGAATAGATAACCAACCATTGATGGTAGATAACTAGAAGAACACGAGCTAAAAAAAAATCGGAAGAAGAAAGTTTTTTTGGTCCACGATTTTTTTTTTCGTTTGTGTTGTAAATAATGGTTCTGTAATGGAAAAACGTTGTTTGGCCGAATAACATCTAAGACCTGAAACCTGCAAAATGTTCAGGTTTCTCCATTTTCGGAAGGTAAAATGGATGCCTTACACTACAAATCGACTGTGAAACTTGATACCATTAGTTTTGCCATTGAATCTACTTTCCATAGGTATATATTTTGTTGTGTATAGGTGAGATCTGCTATTTTTATTTATTTTTGTTTCTTAACATGTGTTGAGTTTCATTTCATCTCTTTCAACATGCAATAAAATGAAAAATATATAACTTTAAAAATACACCACCTAAAAAATTGAAAGAAATATGGTGTGCTTAATTGGAGTGTCTACTTCAAAAGGGTATTCATAGATTTTTAAATTTTATAGTCAATTGCGAGAAAAGTGGTGCAACCAAACACATGTAAAAAATTGACAAGGTTTCCCCATTGATCGAATTCAAATAAATATTATAATTAGTGTATAGATCCGTTGGTTACAAATTTATAGTCATTGCAATAGTATATTGTGTGTAGATTGTCATAACATATTTTGTTTTTGCAAAACACAAGTTTAACAATGATTTTAGTGGCACAACCAAACATGTCTATTTTTTAGTCCTTTCATTTTATAAGGACACACTGTCAAACATTTTCTGAAATGACATATCAAATCTCAGTAAAAAAATTGAAAAAATTATGAATAGAAAGCTAACATAATTCTCTAAAAGTTTTGTTTTTACTTGAAAGTGAAATTCTAAATGAAAATATCACTTTCGTTTGCCCAAAGTTGAAAAACATGAAAAAAACAAATTTATTTTCTCATAAGACCCCTTAAAATAGACACCCATCTTCATGGATTCACCTAGACCTTTGTTAATACTTTTTGCATAAGGTTCCACCTTATTAGTGTAAGTTGTTCAATGTGAAAATGGTTCTAGCTCCTAGTCTAGTGTCTTGGACTAAGATTTTGTCCACATTTGACCCACTTAGATTAGTGGTTATGTAAAAAAATAATGTTTGTCTGCTTACCCACTCCTATCATTATTCTATGGAGTCAATGCACCCCTCTATGCTTCATTTATGGGGTAGTTATTGCATTTCCTTGTTTTAATGAGACTGGGTACTCCATCTTGAGGATTTGGTCAATTTTCTCATTAATGGTCCAAAAACAGGCCACTAAACCACCTCTAGCACCCTCATGATGGTTCCTTTCACACTTATTGACTATCCTAACCACTTCATGGTCCATCTAAGTTCATTTAAAATCATTATGGCCACTACTTGGAGTTACACTTAGAACAATGTCATATATTGGGGGAATTAGTCAATATAAGCCAACATTAATGTGAGCTACTCATAAGGTTTGTTGGACCCATGGTATTTTGTACCACATGGTATTTTCCAAAGGTATCCCATGGTATTCTCCTATGCCTTCCATGGGTTTTCCAAATCTTGGAAGTACTCATTTTTACCCCCCACATCCCATCTAGTTGGAGGACCTTATGTACCTAATTTGCATAATTTTCTGAGACCTACTCCTCTAGCTGTAGGATCTGGTGGACCCGCTAGTTATGGTCTTGTTGGTACTACTTCACAACCACCTGCATATTCTTGGGTCCCACCTCAACTACCCAATATTGGTAACCAATACCTTAGCAGAACATAGTACAATAATGATTTATGCGTCCCTTATCCCGGATGCATTACCAATCAATGGGCTCAACCTATCTATGGACCTCAAGCCGAACCTAACCAACAACAACCATTTATGGGGAAGAACACTCCTAACTACCAACATTTTGTGGCTTACTATGGTCAACCTTAGCCGACCTATGGTCCCACTGGGGTAGCCTTACCTTATCAATATTATAATTACCCACAACCTAATTGGAAACTCCCATTTTTGTACCATTGTATTTTCCAAACATATCCAAATTGATTAATGATCCCATCCTTCACAACTTGTTTTAGCCAATAATTCCACTCAAGTTACCATAAGGTGTCCTAAAATTTGATGGAAATCAAGGTGAAGATAAAAAAAACCATGTCATGACGTTCCATATGTGGTGTTCTTTGAAATCCTTGATGGATGAATCTATCTATTTGAGGCTCTTCTAGAGGACTTTGACCGGTATGGCTACTAAGTGGTATATTGAACTTCCACACTATTCATTTATGGATTTTAATTTGTTGGCAAGAATATTCCTTACCCATTTCCAGCTACCAGTCAGTTATTAAACTGGTACGTATCTCTTGAATTCTCTTTGGAAAACTAACTCCTCTTACATATCTGATCATATTCATGAGTGGAGAATACGTAGAAGGTTGATCAAGGATCCTATTCCAGAGATGTGGCTATGGGAGTTGTTTTTACATAGGAGCATGCTATTAGCCGAGATAAATATTTAGACTTAGTTTACTCTCAGTATGGAATTTCATATGATTTGATCCCTAACATTCCTCGTCGTAGCACCGATCCTACCAAAACATCTCCTGAAACTGCTACAGATGTTGTTGTAGGTTAAATCCAACCTCCATCCATAGTGAAACTTGCTAAGCAACAAATTTCTTCTCATGCTACTTCTTCGACTACTATTTTTTTTGGCTGAGGTAAATCCTATACAATCGTCACAATCACTTGGTAACAAAAATAAAGGTAAAGGTAAATCTAAGAAATATGGAAACTAGAAGGAGAGTCTAAACACTATAAATCTAGAGAATGAGCCAAAACTGAAATAGAAATCAAAGTATCCCTACCTGTTATGTGGAGATGATCACTTCACTAAGGAATATCCTAGGCATGAAGAGATCAACAAATTTTTGAAAAATAATCTCTCACCAGTAGTTCTAACTAACCCTTTCCCATGTCAACAACAATTAATCGATCATAAATCTTTGCATGGTGCCTCTTCCTCCATGGAGGAAATCAGAATGATGTCCACCAAAATTTGTGGAATGACCACATGAAATCAGTCATATGATAAACCTTTAGAGAAAAAATATGAAGGTGCTTCTCCCTAGAATACCCCTTCTACTAATCCTTCTCCTCCACCTCTTTCTAATGGCCATCTTACCATTGAAAAAAATATTCTTGACACGATTTTACATCCTCCCAAGAGTACGATCTAGAAGTTAGTGTTCAATCCTAGTGCTCGAGCTTCCCGGTTCTATAATATCATTGAATATTTTAGCTCAAAAACCTTATGCTATGTCTACTATGGAAGTACTCCAAAGTTTCCCTATGCGTAGTAAAAACATGTTGTCATCCTCAGATGCCTTAGATCCCAAGAATTCTAACACCATTACATTTAATCTAGAGAATTATAAATAGATACTATCTCACCAACTCACATTTCAAATCACGACTAAGGTGATTGATATAAAATTTCGCCGTACTGTATTGTATGAAGGAGATTCCACCTCGGTTTTATCTATGTCTTGTTGGAGAGCCATTGGTTCTCCTGAACTCAAATAGTCACCAACTACTTTGAAATCCTTTGACTAAGGAGGTTTCTAGCCTCACAACTTGTTATCAATGCTATGTATTGAGCTTAGGGGAAATACTGTTTCTATTCTAGTAGAAGTGGTCAACATTCCATTGGATTACAACTTGTTATCGGGGAGAAATTCATTTTACGCTATGACGGTAGTCACTTTGTCAGTATTTCACACTCTCTAGAGCCTTCCTCAACTAGGAAATATTGTAACCATCGATTAACTTGAGTATTTCTCACCTGATGTCACTACCACCACAACAAATAACATTCCTATGTTGGGTAAATCCCCTCCTCCTTATCAATCTATAGGGGTCATAATTTTTAAATATTCATCCCTTATGGGAGTCTTACAATCTATTGCTTCCCTTCCTAGTACAAAATTTGCTACAATGAACATGATATATTCTACTACCAGTAGTATTTCTAAAGAAAAAGAGATTATTGAAGCACATTCTATGGTTCCTCACGAATCCCTATACCATGCCACTCAATCTACTTCTGATGCATACATTCATGATCAACATTTAGTAGCATGAGATCCTCACCATGTACCCTATTGGTTGGATTCTCCTCTCCCGACTCTTGACTATCTCGCACAGGGGTTTCCATAAGATGAATCTATAATGGATATTATGAGTTTGGATGAACCTTTATGAGAATATCATAACCACATATCCTCTTTCCTCCCTAATGCTAATTCAAAAGATTCCAATTTTGTGTCTCTTATCAGTTCCAATATTGTCGAACTTCCTTAGACACATGTACTATTACAAGGTGTTTATTTTGAAGGGAATTTGTGTAACATTACTCAAACCATCCCCATCCATATATTGATGAAGGTCGAAGTTGTTGAACATGTTCATGTACGTCCGAAATGTTCAACAACCGAAATTAAAGATTACCAAGCTCTTTTCAAAGAATTCCAAGATGTTTTTTCTTAGAGTTATAAGGAAATTCATGGAATTGATCCATCCATTGTAGCACATGAGATAAAGACCTACCTGACTGCAAAACCTGTTTGGAAGAAACTGCCTCAAATCCACCCTAGGAAAGATGCAACGATAAAAGATGAAGTAAAAAATATTCTAAAATTTTTGTTTCATTTATCACGTGCCACTAACAAAATGGTTATCTAATATTGTTCATGTTTCCAAGAAGTAGGGAACTGTTAGGGTTTGTATTGATTTTAGGGACTTAAGCAAGGATTGTCCAAAAGACAACTCTCCTACTCCCTACATCGATCAAATCATCGAAAACCATGCTAGAAGTGTCATCTTATCCTCTATGGATGGATTTTCTAGCTATAATCATATTGAAATATTATTCACTGATCAATATAAAATGACATTTATTTTCCCATGGGGAACCTTCACTTACCATAAGTTTCCTTTTGGCTTGAAAAACATTGGAGCTACGTTCCAATGAGCCATGTCATGTTCCTTTCATGATATTAAGCACATACTGGAACCCTACCTGGATGAAATTCTTGCTCATTCACAATGGATGGAGGATCATTAAGGGAATCTTAGGGAAATTGTCCTTAGATGTCATCACTATCATATTCGGCTCAATCCACATAAGCGTGTCTTTTACATTGATACTGGATGTCTGCATGGATTTGTTGTTTCCAAGGATGGTATTCAGCTTGATCCTTTCAAATATGCTACCATTGTGGCTTTACCCCCCAACCAACATTAGAGAAATCCAAAGTTTGCAAGGGAATGCAAACTTTCTTCATCGTTTCGTGTGCAATTTCATGAAAAATATGCATGGCTATATGCGTTTGTTGAAAATGAACACCTCGTTCATCTGGGATGATCCGGCTTAATGAGATTTCGATAATTTAAGACATGCCATCACACATTCTCCTCTGTTACACCCCCCTAATTACTAGAAGTACTTTATGGTTTATATTGCTTCTTCCACTACTACTGTTGGTATGGTTCTAGTGCAAAGAACATGTGATTTATTATCTTAGTAAGAGTCTTTTAGACTCTAAAACTTGATACTTGCATGTGGATAAGTTACCTTTGGATATTGTCATTGATGTACAACATTTTCATCACTACATCCTACTTTGCACCACTACCGTTCTCATGGA
>LPNX011136772.1:0-64734 GCA_001517045.1 Pseudotsuga menziesii | reverse complement strand
CCATAAAACCCCTAACTCATAATATTTTAATATATCTTATATTTTTGTAGTACATCTCTTAGGAGGCCCATTTTTGACCTCAAATTCTCTCTAATGTCAAGACCCTATGTATTACATCCCGACCCATCATGTATTGGATGGGGGGTAATATTCTCATTGGATTGTTATCCTACAAGAATTTGACTTTGAAATCGCTAAGACTACTTCCAAGAAATCCTATTTTTTTGTGGATTTGATGTGTGATCTTCCCCATGCTATCATGGAAACCGGTCCCAATGAATCATTACCTGAATAGTTCTTGTTGCTAATTAGAACGATTGACCCATGGTATGGAAATTTGATCATATATCTCCAAAATCAACGATTCCATCTTGATCTATCTCCCAAAAATCGCTGGCATATTTGACATCATGCCAACTATTATTTAATAACATTTCCTTTATCTTACCAACCTTGACAAAACATGACGAGACGTTGATTTTAACCAATGAGTTGCATAAAAAATGTATCAAGGCCTAATATGATAAATCAGTTCAACCTTGTGTCTTCAATGAAGGAGACCTTGTTCTAATGTTCGATCATAAACATGATAAATTGGAGAAAGGGAAACTTGAATCAATGTGGAATAGTCCCTATGCCGTTAACAAATTCTTAGAGAAAGCGGTCTATGAATTAGTGGATTATGACAGAATACCTTTCGGGAAGCATCGCAATGGGCTATAACTAAAAATGTACTATTCCTACAACATCTTGCATCAGTATCGTATGCATGTGTCTATATTTGAATTTTTACTATGGTTTTATTATTTTAGTATGGTTTTGGTATTTCTCGCACTGTTTATTGCACATTATGTTTTAAACTTTGCAGATGACTCTTTACTATGGTTTTACCAATGGTGCTAGTCACCATACCCTGAATCTTGCGTCAGCATCCTCAGTACTTTGTTCCCAAGCCCATGAATTAGTTAGTTTAGGGGGAGTTTTCCTAGGTATTTCTACCAACAATATCGTTGAATACCATGTAGTGATAAGGTTGTTAACCGATTCTTCTTCTCGTGATATTGATCACTTGGTCATCTTTTTGGACTCCCAGCTAGTGGTTTCCTAGTTGAACCACTTGTATGTCATCCAAAACATTATACTTCTTCATATTTTTCGAAAGGTACGCCTACTTGAGAGTTCATTTGAGTCTACTTCTTATCAACATGTTCAAATATATTTTAATTCGATTGCCAACTCGCTTTCTAATTACATGTTGGATTGGCATACTTCCCATTCTTGACATATTGATATATAAAATAACATGTGAAATTGTAAATAAATAGTGTAAAAGATAAAATCCATGTAAATCACATTCCATTACAAAATTCCATAAGCCACAAAAAAAGTCTCTCTCTGTATATATGATGTTTTGAGTACAAAAATGTGGTCTCGAGTCCTGGACTAAAGCATGATAGCTTTCAATACTATAAGATAACAAAAAACTAAAGCTCTTATATTTCATTGTACATATCTTATCGATCCCTAGTGATGCTTATGATAGCACATAATGGCCCTTGCTACTGTGTGCAATAAGCGACAAAAAAAACCTGACACACCAGTCGTGTGTCACTTGTACCTCCTAGGGAGGTCATCTACTGAAATGTCAGGAATATCAGTGTCAGCATGTTGAGGTTCTCCTTGAGCTCAGTCATCTCATCATCAACCTCTTGGCATACAAACTAAGCAATGACTTGCCTATTGATTAGTGAGGACCCTCGTGTTCTTCTATCCCAACATCTACACAGTAGGAAACACGTCTCATTACCATGCATAACAATTATAAAATAATGAAAACATAAAAAACATACATTTTAGTGTCTTCCTTATCGAGATATCCCCACTGCTCGTCTTCAGGTAGAGCTAATTTTGGATCTCCTCAAAAATTTTTGCCTGCACAGTTGTAATCCTTGATTATCAAAAGCTGGTAATCTAAGTAGCGGAAGAAGGATGCTCTAGATTTTACCTTGGGACCCCGCCACCATGCAGGTCCATAACCTCAACCCACCAGAGCATGCACAGATATCTTGCTCCTAGTTTGTTCAATACCACCTGAGACCTCAACAATGGAAGCCGCTCTAAGAAATATGACACTAAAATAGTACTAAAATGACACTAAAATAGAACCCGCTCTGCCCAGTTGAAAACAATCAGTGCGATTGCCTCTAATGCATAAAACATGTTAGCCCTAGAAACCTGATGTGCTTCATGGATCTCAAAAAATAATCTACATAGTAAAAAGGATTGTCCTCAAAGGAAATTCCATCACATCCTTGATTGGGATATTTTTCCCACTCATTTGGGTACCTGGGAACCAATACTAATCGATGACTCCTTAACTAGTCACGTTCCCACATCATAGACTAGTTAGAGATATGGGTTCTCCCCACTTGGATAGCCGTGTAAGGAAGTAGATATATTCCACTTCCACAGTGAGTATGTGTGCACCAACCTCAAAAAGTTACTTCTCAGGATTCTACATCCTGAGTATGTACTCCAATAATCTGATGTGAGCCATCATGCTAGGAACTTGGAGAAACTTCAAGAGTCCACACTCTCGAAGTGAACCAAGTGTGACATGATCATTATCTCTGTGAATTCCATCCAACTCATGTTCCATTTCTTTCCACAGGAGCATTTTTTCTTGTTCAAACTGCCAAACAATCGAATCAAGGGATTAAACATCATTTTAAACCATTTTGAAATCTCAAAAATCTTTGGTTTGGCTCCACTTTTTAGCATTTTAGGGAAAACTACACCACCACACTCTCTCCTTTTGGACAGAGTGGTGACATCGTACTTTCCCTTAAGGAAAAGTGTGGTTTCTCTTAGTACCGCAGTTCCCACAAGGCGCATTTTCCTCTTGGAAAATGGCCCTAAAACTTCCCAAAAAAGCATAAAATAAAAAAGGAAACCATAAAAATTAAGGGGAAGAGATCAATATTTACCTTGTCCGAACAGTTCGCCAAATGATCGATCGTAGCCTCCACAATTTGCACGCCAAGATTTCTCTCAAAAATTCCATTTCCTCTCTAAAGATGGGTAAAAACAAAATGGTAACTATTTTTTGACTTTTCGTTAGTTTTATTTACCATTTTGACATTTTATTTTATTAAATTTATAATCTATTTTTTTATAAATTTGGGGTCTAATAGTCTTTTTGAGAGTTGTAGGTCATGAAAGATGGATATTTTTGGATATGGAAGAGTTTTCTTTTCATATTTTTTCGTTCTTTGTCAAAATGAAAAGGATTTTGAGCACATTTTTCAAACATTAGTCGTGCTCGTTAAACCCTAGAACTAAGTTTTCTAGTCAACTTGTATTACTTTTTTGGACTTGTTAAACCTAGTCACGAAAAAGAAACCATAATGGAGTCCCCTTCAAGCTATTTTCTAGCTCTCAAAATATGAAAAGATTGCCTAGTGAACTTGTCTCTTTCACACTTGTAAAATTAATTGAAAGATCATATTTTTGACAGTAGTTTACCCCTTTTTTCGGCTCGGATTGACTATCTAGAAAAAGGTACACTCTAGTCGTCAACTAAAAGAGTTCTGCGATATATTATTTTATACTTTTTTGGGCCTAAGAGACTAAATTATATGAAAAAGGACCATTTGGAGTCTTATTCGGTCCCATTCATACTTTCTAAACATGAACGATCCCAAGTTTCCTTTCGTTGGACTCATTAAATCAAACACTAAAAGACCATTTTTAGGAACGAACCCCTTTTTTCTTTGGTTTTGAAAACATATGAGAATGGACTTATCTGATGATAACATTGAACGAGTATTTTTTACCCTATTTTAAGTCGTTAAAACGTAAAGAGGAACTCACCAATCATGATGGAGAATTTAAGGGAAGGTAACTATGTTTCATTTATAATAATGGAAATTTTCTCGGTCACCTCTCAACATGGCATTTTTCTACATTTCATTCAAACAGTTGGATATTTAGCTTGTCTCTGAGCCGATCCATTTTTTGAGTCATGTTACTCATTTGGGTCTTTTTAAAGAATGAATCCTCTAGCGTCGCATTATTTCCTCGTATCTGCCTCGTCAAGTCAATGCTACCAATTCTTTGGTCATGCCACCCAATGTTCAAAGGAAAGCTGTCTTGAGAGTTACCCTCTGTAGTCAAAACTACCGTTTATGTTGTGTCAGTTACCTTTGAGTCGGTCCTGTGGTTAATTCATACTCAAATTACAAAACTTTGTTCTAAGTTTCGTTCCATTGATGAGGGATTCATCATGACCCTCCTTCGATGAGACTATTCCTATCGACTTCAACACATCTTTCAGGAATTAGTTTTAGAAACAATTCAGTACCTTGATATCTGTATATGACAATAACAAATTTTATCGCTTTTGAAAATAGGTTTACATCATTGAACTTTGATCAAAAGATTTAGCCGAGTGTTCAACATTAGTCCATCCATTCAGATTTGGATGAATGTACTAGGATACCTTGGGAATCATTAACATTAATGGTGATCTCCCTCGCACTTGTTAATGGTTTTCATCATTAACCGGTAATCAAGTGGTTTCTACTATGTTCAACTTCAAGAAATTTATTCGCATGGATAGAATCATATTGTGTTGAAGACAAGACGAAGACCCTGGGTGTCTGTTAAGCACTTATATCTTTACTGAGGTTGCGATAGAGTATTTGTATGAGTTATATCATGGATCCATATTTGTATGTTCGTGGTTGTGCTCATATTTGCGTCTCTATGACATTGATCTATATTGTATGTCTGATAGCTACGTCTGAATTTGAGTCTTTCTCATGGATCTACGTTGTATCTTAGCATCCATTATTTTTTATGTCTCGCATAGAACTACATTGTATTGGTTAGTAGCCATGTCGTGAGATATATGGATATGTATCAAAGTGTAAATGTACTATAGGATGACCTTGGTTGTTGATGAGTTCTAATATTTGGACTATTTCCTCGAAGTGATAACTTGTTCTTACAAAGCCTTTCCCTATGCTTTCCCTCTAGCCTCATGCTTTGGGGGTAATTTCGTTACACCTCATTCTCATCAACATCATGTTGCAGGATAAGTATCTAATCATTTATCTCAAATTCCTCAAATAGTGAAGTTAAGAATGAGTGGGGATGAGTAATTCATTAGTTTAAGCCACCACCGCACTTTACCTATGTGCAACCCATGGTACCCATCTCAGCAATTCCTTTTCTCCATTTGCAAAGAGTGGTGACACCGCGTGCTACTCACTTACAAGTAGAGGTTATCCCTTAGCACCTCTTATTATCCTTGGACAAGGCTCGATTCTCGACTTATGAAGGAAAAAAAGGAAGGTTTGAGAGGCTTCTTGAAGCTAGCCTTCATGGAACCTCATCCCTAAGATTCATGACAGTTAGAACTCAAAATAACCCATCCTAGGATCAGCCCTCCTAGGATTATCCCCTCATGGGAAAAAGGAGGAAGAATGGATTATAGCATCTAAGCTCTGGACAAATTCTGTTAGACTATCGAGTGGTTAGTAGGAAAGTTTAAAGCTTTGAGGCAAGAATCCTTTGAGAAGTGTTCTCAACACCAAGGAATTGGTTGTATACTCTCCTTCTTTATATTTTGATGCAAATATAGCTTCTTTCCCATAAAATTTGGGTGTTTGATTTTCATGCATTGTTTATTATTTAACTGCTTGGTCTTTTACATAGGATTATAATCCATCTTGTTACTCTAACTTGGTTTGTGTTTTGTTGTGTCAATTGCGATCTCCACATAGGTCAACCCCATCAAGGATAATACATTTACATCGTGTGGAAAGTGAGGAGAGAAGTTAATTCAAGTAGTTTATTTGATCCTAGGGAAAGCTTCTCTATTATGTAGTTTGTTTTGTTCTAGTTTTGAGTCTTTTAATCTAGGGAAACAACCTCTCTCAACACTGGGTGAGAATTTCGAGTAACAATATATATTATTGTTTATTGCTTATTTCTTTAGTTTATTCAAGATAGTTTTGCTCACTTTCTCGCATAAGAAAGGATCCTAATGACTCATCTTTCCCCAAGTATGGTCTTTTCCTTACACTCTTAGTGATCCTGAAAAATAAAAATAGAGTGAAAGGTTTGAAATACATCCCTTTCACATATTTCTTTCATTTGATCATTTTAGTAGTTTTTATTTGCAACCAATCATTTCATAGTTAGAGTGGAATTAAAGTGAATACTCGCATTTATTTACTTTACTCTCTTTAGCTAGTTGCAAATCTCAAATTTTCTTTCTTTGCAAACATATGCATGATTTCTACTTAAGCACACCCCAAGAGACCCAACTACTCTTTGTCATTTAGTATGCTATCCATATTACACTCACAATATTACACTTGTAATTCTCAACCAACTAAAATCCTCCACAAGAGGTCACGAAACAACATTGTAGTTTTTTACTATATGCCTTTCATATATGTCATTTGAGACTTCATTTGTTTGTGGCAAAAAAATAATTACAATGAAAAAGTTTCTTGTGACCTTAATGTATAAATCGCTTGTGACCTTAATCACATTTATATCAACTTCTTCACTATTAGTTTCATCAACTAAATCCTCAACCCTAGGCTTCCACATATAACTAAACTTAAAATATAAATATTATCTGTAAAATTAACATAGATCTTTAGCTAAACTCACTCTTATGATTATTACATAAACATGTTAATGTTGATCAAGTGAACCAATATGTTGATAGAGAGATGTCGTTTCACTCCTATTTATTTATGATAGTGAGAGAAACCAATTATGAGAATCTTATCGCAATTCTAAAAGAGAACCAAATCAATAAATCAATAAATCAAGATGTTTTTCTCGCAGTTAGCGCAAATCTACTGGACAGGTGATGAAGTAGAACCCTATGACGAATTCTGGAATGAAGTATTTGGAGCCCACGAAAGAGCACTTCAAAGAATTTCGCGTGGCAACTCGCAATGGAGAGCAGCCAAACGCATGCTGTCACAGCACGGCTGGGCAGACATGTCATATTTTCTCAAGAAAGAAAATATTCTTTATCAAGAAATCTTGAGAATAATTCAAGACAATGCAAGATCTATGCGTGATGATGATCAGGAAGACATGCAGTTTAGAAACTGTATGTGGATGATGGAGAGCGACCTGAGAGATGACTTAATCTACGTCAATCCCTTTCCTCATAATTCTCTCAAGATCTTCGTTCTCCTGCCATCGCCTGCAAAGGCCGAGAGGTATGTCTTCAATAACAGTTCCAGTTCCGAGCGAGGAAGTGGAGTTTATTTCTTGGCCATCCATTTCCCTACCGTATTTCCCCGTTGCGGAACGTGGCCCAATGCGTCTCCCGATGCCTGTAGATTGCTCAAACAGCATTTTCGTCATGAGATTGTGAACAACGTGGATGAGATTCGTAGGATCACCTTCGCTTCCCCAAACACCATTTCCGATGAAGAGATCTGTGAAGCATGGCGTTGCATTAAACAACAGAGTTGGGATCGCCTCATCAAAATCTATCTCATTATGTTCAGAGAGTCGGGTACTGCCTGGGGAGATTATGTCAATTATCTTCGAGAGAAAGGCTCATGGATAGACTAAGTACGGTCCTTGTATATTACTTATTTCCATTTTAAAAGATGGAGTTTTCTAATACCTAATTTAAAATGTGGATTTTTCTCACACCTAATTGACTGTTTAAAATATATAAAGTATACAAATTTGTATACTAATTAAATCCATGGATAGATAAGTGTTAAAGATAAAATATATCATTTTTAGTTTTTTTTGTTTGTAAGTCTTAATTTAAATTGTGGATTTTTCTCATACCTAATTGACTATTTAAAATATATAAATTATAAATTTGTTATACTAATTAAATCTATGCAGAGATAAATGTTAAAGATAAAATATATCATTTTTAGTTGGTTGTTTGTAAGTTAATGTTAATTTAAATGAATATTATTAATGAGTTTGTTTCCAACTATGGTATACTGTCTTGGAGGTTCTATTATTTATGAGTGCATCATATTAATTTTGTATTTAGCTTTTTTTCATTCATTACATGCATCAACTTCTATAAAGAGAGTGTGTTTCAAAGTTAACATATAAATTCAATTTACAATCAAAGTTTGTTTCAAAGTTAACATATAAATTCAATTTACAATCAAATGAGACATCCATGTCATTGCCTTGGTTAGCTGCTTCCTCTAGATCAACTTGTTTTGTTGAGTTTGTTGTTCATGTCTTTTTTACTTCATCCATAGGACACCATTTCGGGATCTTTTTTGATGGTCGAAGTTGATAAGCTCGATAATGAAAATAGGAAAACATCTTATCCTATAAAATTATAAACTCTAAATTGAGAATTTTTTAAGTTCATCTAAAATCTAGCAAACTCCAAAATTAAAATCTCTCGGCTGAGAATTATTTTTTATTATTTTCTCGACTAAAAAATGAACTTTACATTCGAATCAAAGCCTTATCACAAAAAAATGTTTCCCATTTTCACTCTAAAATTTACCAAAGTTAACCTCCACATTCCACAAGATTCTATTGCAATAGTAATTAATCCTTACGTCAATTTTCCCTATCAACCAATCATAAACTCGTTTTCCTTACCAATTTTGTAAACCTAAATATTTAAAACTAGAATTGAAATCCACTTATGTGGAAAAATATCAACTATATGCCTCTTCCAATCCATTAAATAAATACTTTCTTTTTTTTATTATGAAAGGTCACTTCCATACCTATTGCAACACAATAAGTAAAAAATTTCATGAAGCTTGATTGTTTTACTTGTTATTCTATTTTTCAAGATCAAGGCATCACCAATAAACAATAGCTATCATCAACAAACAATAGCTGATAGATTACTTTTGACCTTTGTACATCAATTGATGATGATGATGATGATTATTAAAAACTAATGAGATTTTTGTGTACTATTTGGATTTTTGTACAATTAAATTTCTATGATTATAAAGTTGAGAAAGAAGTGTTTGTGGGTCCCCATTGTCTTGACAAGTTAGAAGACGGTTTAGCTGTGCACTCATATCTCCGAGGATCCTTTGTTCCACCTTGAGGAACTAAGGACTCCGAAGGAAGCTTGGGATAATATTGAACCTTTTTTTGGAAAACGATATGAGCTTCAAGGGCATATTTTGGAGAATGAGCTCATTGCTCTACAACCCAGTAGTTTCGAATCTATTAAGCAATTCTTGACAAAATACAAGTTATTAGTACTACAATGCAAACAATGGGGATTAGAGAGGAAATATGAGCAATTTGTGTTGTTAGTAGTGAGCAAGCTTGGATCTAAGTAATCATTCTTTGTCTCTATATTCCATTTCAGAAGAGCTTTTATCCCTAATTCGAAGATGCCTTCACTAGATGCTTTTGTTGAGTCCTTAATACAAGATCAATCTTGATAAATTGGTTCAAATGGGAGTGATTCAAACCTCCAAGAATCAAGCACTCTTGATGACATAATCAAACATTGCACAAGAAAGAGGGAAGCACAAAAGGAAGGAGACCAAAACCACTGATTCGAAGCTTGCCAAAGGAGAATCATATACCTTCCAATGGAGCCTCCGGTTCCAAGAAAAAGAAGAAATTAGAGAATACTAAGTGTCCATACTGTATGAGATGATTTCATCTAGAGAGTTAATGCATGAAGAAGACAATCGACCAACTCTCAACACTCCTTGAATAGAACAATATTTCCCTCCCACACAGAGAAACGAAATCTAATGCTAGACAACCGACAGAATATCATGAGAGATGCCATGCCTTGAAGGCATGCCTCACTCAGTCAAAAGATTACTTGATATATTTAGGAGCATCCAACCACATGGTTGTCTCTAGGGAATCCTTCACACTCTCACTCTATTAGGAGGATCTAGGATTCATATGGGAGATGACTCCCAAATCCCAGTTGCTGGGAGAGGTTGTATTAAAATCCATCATGGTGAGTTCAAGAATGTTCTCTATGTGCCCTCTCTTACAGCAAATATGTTGTATGTTTATCATATTACACATAGAGTCTCTCCTAAGAGATTTACATTTGAATATGAATCAATATAAATCACTAAAAAATATACTGGAAATATCATAGAAAAGGGTTTTCTAACCATGCCTCAAAGGCATACGAGTTCTCCCATTTCCTATCTTCTTCACATCCAACATATTTATTAACTCATGCCAATAACACCAGCAAGTTGTGGCATGAGAGATTTGGGCATATCAATTTCAAATATCTCCAACAACTTCATAATGAAAAAATTGTTTAGGGCTTTCCACTCATCCAAACATCAGATGGAGTATGTCCTAGTTGCTTGGTAGGTAAGCATCCAAAGAAGGGGTATGAAGTTGGGAAGGCAACTAGAGCTGCCTCTACACTTAATCTAACACACAATGATGTTTTAGGACTAATGAATACAACATCAAACAATGGTTTCAGGTATTTCTTTAATGTTATTGATGATGGTTCAAGTTTCTGTTGGGTATATTTTATGAAATAGAAATAAGAGGTATTAAAAAAATTTAAAGTTTTTAAAGCCTTGGTTGAGAATAGTTTCAAAAAGGAGATCAAGTCCATTAGATGAGATAATGGGGGTGAATACATTAAAAGAGATTTTCAGTTGTATTGTGAATCATTGGGGATTCGAATGGAACACATAGTTCCATACACACCACAACAGAATGGTGTGCTGAGAGGAAAAACATATCATTCAAAAGGAGATGGAAAATTGTCTTCTCTAAGCCAAGAATATTCCTCCTTCTCTTTGGGTTGAAGCTGTAAATTATGCTTCATACATACAGAATAGAGTTCCTCATAAATAAGTGATTGGGGCCACTCCTTTCGAAGCAATAAATGGGCATAAACCTGATGTCTCTCAGTTAAGAGTCTTTGGTTCTAAATCTTTGTCCAAAATCCCTATAGACAAGAGAAAAACCTTACAAGCCCAGAGTAGCGAATGCATACTGCTGGGATATGTTGAGGATACAAAAGGATATAAATTGATGGAACTTGTATATAGGAAGTGCATAATAGAGCATAGTTCTTAGTTTGAAGAAGACCAATTGCTTGATCCACCACAATCCGAAGCAAAAGGAGGTATAAAAACACTTCCATTTCCTTTTGATGATGATATTTTGTCTTATGTTTCAGATTCAGATGAAGAGCAAGAATATCATCATGATATTGATACTGAGGTTGTACCTCATGAGAATCTCTATCCCAATCCAACTCCCATTCCAAATCTCATTGAAGCGGTTAGGGATGGTGTTGGGAATCCAGAGGAGAGAAGGAGAACACATTCCTAGTATCAAAATGAACATGTTGCACTATCTCACATAGCTTCGCTATCTACAGAGTGGTGCGACAAACTTCCATGGAAATGCTACTTGGTGTTAACAAATGATCAACAATTTGGACCACTGGGTGACTTTTGGCATACTTGCAAAGGCCTAAATTTGTCCAAGTTAGGATTAAAGGGGGTGTTAGGATTAAATAATCCTCCATTGTCTATATATAGTCTATTTTATCATCTTATCTAACTTATGAGTCATTTGGATGAGTTTTGTGCCACCGTGATATTATCTTCAAGATAAAGGTGTATGGGAAGACTAAGTACGATCCATAAGTGGGTTTAATGGTTAAGAGTGTATTTTTTTTAGGAGGTCACCCGTAAAGAGTGTTCCATACGCCAAATTGGTGTCTGCCTTGCTCGTGACCTTAAAAATAGATTATTATTATTTTATTATTATATTACTTATTTCCATTTTAAAATGTGGAGTTTTTTCATACCTCATACTAAGTGTTAAAGATAAAACATATCATTTTTAGTTGGTTGTTTCTAAGTTAAGGTTAATTTAAATGAATATTATTAATGAGTTTTGTTCCAACTAGACAGTAAACCACCTTCCATGTTCTATTCTTCTATTCTTTATGAGTGCATCATATTCGTTTTGTATATATCTTTTTTCCATTCATTAAATGCATCAACTTCTATAAAGGGACTTAGTTGAAAGTTAACATATAAATTCAATTCACAATCAAATGAGACATCCATGTCATTTCCTGGGTTATCTGTTTCTCCTCCATCATCTCGTTTTGTTGTTTTTCTTGTTCCTGTATTTTTTACTTCATCTAGATGGACACTTTCGAGTATCTTTTTGGCCCATTTCAGAATCTTCTTTGATGGTCAATGTTGATCAGCTCGAGTGTCGCATTGTCTTCAAGGTTTAATCTTCCAATCCTCTCAATAACATCATCTAAATTAGGCGAGGTTGTGGGAAGTTTTTCTTCATGAGTTTTTTCATGAGGGGGTGTTGGTGATTCAAAAGGAAATTCCAAAGATTGATCCTGGTTGAAGATCTGGATTCCCTCTTGAAGGTTTGGAATTTTATTATGAAATTCATTATGGCTTTAGTTGAGAAGCTATCCAAACAATTAAGTTCTATTTTAATAGACTTCTCATTTTTATTAGTTTCAAGAAAAATGGCATCTTTGGAAAAGAAAATTTCTTGTTTACCTCATCATAAACACAATATGCCTTGGAAGTGTCTTAATGCCCCAAGAAAATGTATCTTTGAATTTTAGCACCAAGTTTGTTCCTTTGCTCCTTTGGTATCAAGGCATAGCAGGTGGAACCAAAAAACCTAATTAGATGCCTAACTTAAGGAAGGCACCCAAACCACATTTCATTTGGATTCTTATATTCAATATCATGAGATGGACTTATATTTTTCAAAAATGCTGCACATAATACAATATTAGCGTAAAACATGAGTTTCATATTTTTTAAAAACATCATTTTCATATTCTTGAAAAACATCATTCATATTGTCATATTGATTAATGTTCTATTCATCCTTTGTGCTACACCATTTTGTTGAGGATTAAAAACCATTGATATTTGATTTATAATCCCTAGTTTCGAAAGATAATGTTCAAATTCATTAGAAATTTATTCTTTACCGTTATCAAAATGAAATATTTCAATACATGTTAGTGCTTGATTTTATATCCATGCATGAAATTTCTTGAATGTTTGAAATGCTTCAAAATTTGTCTTCAATAAATATACCCAACAGATTCTTCAATAATCATCAACAAAGGTTATGAGGTACTTATTACCATTTGCATAAGGAGTAGGCATGGGGCTGCATAAGGTAGAATGAATCACTTCTAACTTTCCACATGCCCTTTTTCTGAATTTTGACTCTTGAAAAGGCTTCTTACTAATATGTTTTCCTATTATGCATGCATCACATTTGTTCCTTTTCTTAGGAATAATGGACAAACCATAAACATCATTATTTCTTAACAAATGAGGAGTGTTATAATTCAAGTGATGGAAATGCTTGCATGCCACAATCAATTGGATGAAAACTTACCTTATTTAGGCTAAGAAATATAGGATTTTCTTTGAACTATTGTAAAACAACCCTTCAATTTCAATAACTTTCCATCTTCATACTCATTCATGATGATCTTGTTGAGTTTTATTGAAACAATTTCCCTTGGTCTGAGGCTAGATTTTTTTGCAAAGTATATTATGTCATTTTCAATGTCATTCAGTTACTCAAAACAAAATTTTATAAAAGTCATATGAGAAATTGCACTAGTATCAAGCATCCAACAACCTTTGTAATAAGAAAGAGAATTGATTTCATTAATACCAAGATTACAGTTTGCAACTATACAATGAGTAGAATCAGTGGCTTTACCATCCTCTTGATTTTTATTTTCTTCTTCTTTATTCTGATAGTTCCTTCCTTTGATGGACTCCCAAGGGGCTAACACTGACATGCTTCACATCCATTCTTTTTCACAACGCTTACACTTCAGATCCGATCTTTTGGTTGAGCTATCCCTCCCCCCTCCTCTACCTCTAAATCCCCTTCTTCCTCTTCCTTTATGGCTGCTATATCCCTTGGAATGGTTTTTGGGATGATTCTTTGCTTTATAAACAAAGAAAAGTGACTCTCCAACAAGATCGTTTGATTTCCTTCTAAAGGATTTCTCTTTGTTTACAGTATTTTCTACCAGGGTGTCAAAGATGAGGTTTTTGAACTTGTCGATTGCTTAAACTAACTAGCGATAGTTGGAGTGAGTATAATAAAGTGACTTTGCAAATGTTGCAAGTGGAAGGTTAGTTTTTATACTATATGCTTCGATATTATGCATTATTGCTCTGGCCTCAGCTGTTACCAGAATACGATCATTATCTTTTACTTCCAGACTAAATAATTTTAAGATTAATTTAACTGTCTCCATCTTAGAGTGTGATTCATACACATCTTTTAATGTTTTTAATGATTCAAAAGATGATTTTATAGGCAAAATATGTTATCTCACCTCTTCACTAATAGTGGAAGTGATTATAGCTAGGGCTTTCTTGTCTTTAGAATTCCAAACAACAAGTTATTTCTATGATGTAGGAGGTTTAGGATCAATTGTTATAACTTTATATGATTATGCACGGATTTTCTTTCCCTCACAAATATCGTCCCATAGGTCATTATACATAAAGGATGACTTGATATTTTTGGACCATCCTAGATATGTGTCCTTGCTAGTGAGGACAACACCAACAATATATTCCAAAGAGTGCCTCTCTAGTCCAAAACCTACAACTTACAAAATGATTTTGAAAAAGTATAGGATATAGGCTTGAGTTCGTGTTCCTTTACAAATTACAAAATGATTTTGCATCTTATTAGACAATTATGGTTCCACATCAAAAATAATTTTGCAGCTCTATGTAATTTATTGTAGAGGGTCTTTTACATGGAAAATTCAAATATTCTTATGAAAAATTGCAATAACACATTAAAACAATATTGTCCAACATACTTGTAGAAGCACCCAGACGATTGAGTTCTAAACACTTCTTGCAGTGTCAGACTATTAAAGAACCCTTCTCAGTCACAACAATGGCCTTCATATCAACATAGTCACAATAATGGCATTCACACCCAAAAGAAACAACTCAAGGTATGGATGGACTTAGGATGCAACTCCACGTAGCTAAATACATGCATGGGATTCTTCATCGTTGGAACATAATTCCCATCTAGACCTTGGTTAATATTCTTTGTATAAGGTTCCAAGTGTTTAGTCTTAGTTGTTCCATTGGAAAAATTTTCTAGTTCCTAGTATAGTGTCTTAGACCAAGATTTTGTCCACATTTGACCCACTTAGACTAGTGGTTATGCCATAAAATCTTGCTTGTCCACTTACCTGCTCCTTTCCTTATTCTATGAATTCAATGCACCCATCTATGCTTCATTTATGGGGTAGTTATTACATTTCCCTGATTTAAGGAAACTAGTTGCACCCTCTTGAGGATTTGGTCAATTTGCTCATTAATGGTCCAAAACCAAGTCAGTAAACCACCTCTAGCGCCCTCATGATGGTTCCTTTGAAAATTGGAAGAATGTCATAGATTGGGGAAATTAGTCAAGATAAGTCAACATTAGTGTGAGCTACTCATATGGTTTGCTGGAAACATGGTATTTTGTAGCTCGTGGTAGTTTCGTAAGGTATTGCATGCAATGATTCCTATATGTTGTAATGGGTGTTTGCTCAATAATGGAATATTAACCCACTTGAGTGTTTTACTCTTATGTTCTATTTAATATTTGCTTCATATTTCTTCTCTTTTTTTTCCTTTCTCTTTGGTAAACTCTAAGTGAAGCATGCTCTATTGAATCTAGATCTAAAATTGGATATGCACATGACTCAAAACTTTAGTTGTGATGTTGTTCAATCCAAATTCTACATGGTATCAGAGCATATGGGGTTCTAGTCTTGCTTCCAAAATAGATCTCAAGTTTTGTTTGTAGGTTCCTACAATAGCTTCATGGATTTGATTTCTCATGAAGTTGCTCAAAATGAAGAAGAAGAAGTAGATAGAGATTCAACAAATGATCCAACTCAAGTTTCTTCTTCTATGGATTCCTCTCTTTTCCAAGAAGCTATTTTTCATGAAGATAACATACAAGTTATTTCCATCAATACTGTTGAAGAGTTATCTCTCCATTCCATGTTTTTCTCCTCTGTGTCTTTTATTACAAATGATGAAGATGAGTTTGTACTTGGTGATCATAGTGATCCTTCTCTAGAAGATGTGTTTTCTTCACATGAGAGTATTTTTTCAAAATGTGGGAAAGGAGAAGTTTGGAAGCTGAGTGAATATATCTCATTGCTTCACACTCTTTTTCTTCCTATGTATTCCTACACCATCACCAGTAGAATTGATTCAAGTTCATTTGAAGATGGAGAATCCTTAACCATCACAATGGCACATTTGGGACTCTTGTTCCACCTTCTTGGAGTTGATCACAACCTTATTTCGAACTTGATCATTCAAGAGCCCTATGATTTTCTTGGAGTCACTTATTCTCAACCAATTCAAGTCTTCTTTAGACATGACACCCTGGTTTGTTTGAAGTTCAAGACTAGAGAGCATCATTCGCTCTCCTATTAGTGTATTTTAGTTGTTCTACATGGTCCCAATATTCATCATGCAACTATACAAAGTCCTAAGTTGGTTGAGCACATTCCACTTATTCCGAAGAGGAAGACTCCTCCAAACATGCTCATTTAGGTTGGAGTGTATACAGATTTTGGTTTCTCTTTCATGTCCATTTTTTAGGTAGGATTTTCTCCATGTGGTTATCCATCTTTCCTTAGTTCTTATGGATCAATAATATAAAGGGTGACCATAATCCTTTTTGCTTGGGACCTCGATAATTTCTCACAACCATTTTGTCTTAAGTGGCAGTGTTGGAACATAAATCCCATCTAGACCTTGGTTAATACTTTTTGCATGAGGTTCCAAGTGATTAGTGTAAGTTGTTCCATGTGACAATGGTTCTAGGTCCTAGTCTAGTGTCTTGGACCAAGAGTTTGTCCACATTTGACCCACTTAGACTAGTGGTTACGCCATAAAATAATGTTTTTCTACTTACCCACTTGTATCCCTATTCTATGGACTCAATGCGCCCCTTTATGCTTGATTTATGGTGTAGTTATTGCATTTCCTTGTTTTAAGGAGATTAGGTGCGCCCTCTTGAGGATTTGTTCAATTTTCTCCTTAATGGTCGAAAACCAAGCCACTAAAACACCTCTAGCACCATCATGATGGTTCCTTTCACACTTATTGACTATCCTAACCACTTCATGGTACATCTAAGTTCATTTCACACCATTATGGCCACTACTTGGAGTTACACTTGGAACAATGTCATATATTAGGGGAATTAGCAAGATAAGAGAGCATTGATGTGAGCTACTGATATGGTTTATTGAACCCACAGTATTTTGAATCCTACAATATTGGCCTAAGGAATTGAATTTAATAATGCCTATATATTGTAATGGGTTTTTTCTCAATAAACATAATGGAAGATCAATCCTCTTGAGTGTTTTACTCTTGTGTTCTATTTAATATTTGCTTCATATTTATTCTATTTTCCTGTCTGTCTCTATGGTAAAATATAAGTAAATCTTGCTCTATTGAATCTAGATCTAGTATTGGATATGCATTCGACTCATAAGTTTTGTTTTGATGTTTTGCAATCCAAAATTTACATTCACTGACGTTCAGGCTCAATATTCACGCGTTCCACCAACAATGTTATGGTGGGGGAGAAAACCCATTTATTGCTACAATATTCATGTGGAAGTGAGCAGCTTCAGGACACCAAAAGGAAGTCACAATAATTTTCCAGGAAGAGATTCAAAATTGCAACATATATTTCTGTAACTTATCAAATACATAGCAGTCATGGCTCATACATCAGCCGCATCAAAGCAACAATATTTTACCTCAACACCCCCAGATGCAGGTGACAAGTGTCCCATAGGCAGTGATGGACTTTGGAGCTATAATTCCATGGTTGTAGGAACGTCACCAAGCACTCAACACGCACCCCACCCACCTGTGCGAAACTTATTACACATAGATGATGAGTCTATGGTTTTAAAGGATACCAAGGTTGGAGGCCATCAACATTCATACACTGTGACCGAAGATGAACTTTTAGTAATGTCAAAAGCGGGAAGTATTTCCTCCACAGAATCCTCCACCCAGATGTGGGTGACAAGTTTCACATAGGAGGTGTTGGACTGAGGATATAGAAGGCCACGAAGGCAGGAACATCACAACACCCTCGTCACTCAACCCACCTACAAACATGACATTTATTGTACATAGATGACTAGGCTCATGTTTTAAGTATTGGAAAGGTTGGCGACCACCAGAATTTAAAAGTTGTGTCCGCAGATGACCCTACGGTCATATCATTTTCTGGCTGACATGAGGTTAAGCTACGTCAATACGTGGAAAGGGAACCACCTTCTTAATTCCCTATTTATGGATTCCAAGTTTTATTTCAAAATCACCCAGGTTATGGTGCTAACGAACTCAGTATTTTGGTTTCCTCCTCTGGTAAGGGATCTACCACTAGCTTGTACTCATCACTACTTGTTCAGATTGTTCAAGATAGCAGCAGACAAGGTCAAGCTCAACAAGGATCACACCTATTACAGGAAGATGAGAATACCAGTGGGATTTCAATGTTGGTGCACAATTTTATCGATCAATGGGAAGCTAGGTTGATTAATGAAAACCTGGCTAGAGGCATCGGAGGAGGATTCCTGAATCACTACTGGATGGTAAATAATATTATGGGATCACTTATGGAGGAGATGGTGGGCACCTTGAACTTTACTAAAAGTTCAGTCTTACAGGAGAAAACCAAGCTTCTGGAATTAGACACTCTGCTCAATCGCAGGGATGTGACTACTGCATGGAAGAGATTATCTATGGGACTCTGTATGTTGGGAGAAGGGGGAAGCGATAGGTTCTTGGTGGTACCGAAAACATAAATGGACATGGGTTCATTTACCACCACTCCTCATTCTTCATTTGTGACATTCCCGACACCGTCTACAATCACCCAGCTTCAACACAAATGGGTACATGATCTTGAGGTTTCAGTTCACAAAACTGCTCCTCTTCTTGTCAAGTCAAGTGAAACTTTGACTGATGAAGATTTCTATGGATCCTTCCCAATCCTTGAAGAAAACAAGGAGAATCCAGACCCTACAACCATGACCCACTGAATCTTTGCAGTGGGTTCGGTTCTTTTCAAGTGTTTTTACTGTGCCGGTAGTTCTGTTTACATCTAGTTTATTTTGTAATACTGGTTCCATGTATTTTCCTATAAAATTCTATGCTCTATAAAAAAAAATTCAGGCCCCCATCTTCTAAATGGGTAATTGTGCCTTTCTTACTAAAATACTAATGAACTCTTATACTATGTAAATTTTGTTCCAGGCCCCCATCTTCTGAATGGGTAACTGTGCCTTCTCTTGCAAAAAATGATGGGTTTTTTGTTTTGATGGGATGGGGTGGTATGTTTAGGCCACCCCATTCAATTTTAAAGGATTCTTCATTATATACCTTTTTTTTGTTTTGACTGGTTAATACATTGCACACTTACAAAACAAAACAACATTTTACCTCAACACACTAAGTAATGGTGTGAGTCTTCATAGTTGTACGTTCTCCACTAAGGATCTTCAGTCACCAATATTTAGAGAGCTCACAACAACAAGACAGTTTCAATCTCCAAGCAAATGAAAAACATGAACCTTGATCTTCAGTCAAAATAAATTACATAGTATATATCCTCATGCATTTTACCAAAAAAATTTGTGAGTTTTGCATTTAGAAAACTATTTAAATTGTATGCATATATTGTTGATGTCCAACATCGACACGATTACAAAGTGTTGTAACATGATATTAGAGGGGAACACCTTTGATTATGCCATTATTTATTTTTGTCTCAACCATGGAGTCTAAAACTTTGTCTTCTGAGACAATGTTTTCCAATGTTTATGTCATCACGTGCTTGTCATTTTAAGTGCATAAGTTTTTTTGGTTGGATTGTCACTATTGTTGTCATAAGACCTACATCCAAAAAAATACACTCCCACCCTATTAACCATATATCATGTTGTTAAGTTTTATTATTACCCACCATTACAAAAAAATATTCCCCCTCTGGCCTAAGCCCTACTTTGCCAATTCTTTCCATCTAATTTTAAAACAAAAAAAAATGATTTCTTACCCTTTTTAGGCCTCATTCACTATCCTGTAAAATCCCATATCCCTTTAACCTAAAAACTCTATGTCCCCCCACACCCCCTTTTATCCTCATTTCCATTGTTTACGCTTTCTAATTATGAAATACAAAAGTTCCTAATGATTTTTTTAATCCCAAAACCCAAAGTAAAAAACCTAATATTTTCCATCATATAAATAAATCACCAAGCGAGCCTATAGAAATTCCTTGTGCTCCAAGGGTTTTCTTATGTGTACCTTATGGGTAGAAAGTTTGATTAAATTATTTAACTCATAAAAATGAATTCAATTCATTGACACCATACATCAATTTTTTTATGTACTAGTATGCACTCTATTATACTATTTGTAATAGTAAGGGAATATATGAAAGGGTACATCAATGCCACTCAACACTTCAAACATGTGAAAGAGTCATATGGAAACATAATAATAGGAAAAACCCTAACAACCCATGGTGTGATATTGGAATGGAGATAAAGAAATGAGGTTGACCAGACGACGGGCATGAAAAGTCTTGGAGGCGCAAGCGGAATTTCATGCAACCTTGGCATAAAGTCGAGTGAGATGACTCACAATAGAATTGCTATATCATAGTTCAATCCACCGAGTAAAGGTGGTGGAAGTTCTCAATACATGGAAACAAATAAATGAAACCCTAATAGTTGTAACATGATAACATGTTAGCAAGATACTATACTAAAATTCGATATGATACAAGACACGATTAATCATATACAAGTTAAGAAGGGTGGCGAGAGCACCTTTCTCATGGCATGAAAATCATAATGTGGCGTAACTAACGCTCCAACAAGAAAGCACACATAGGAAAACAATTGACAAGAATATGCTAACTAGCCAAGAATAATGAACACTCATAGAAAGTATCAACTCTAAAATGTAAATTGGTCATGAATAGGATCACTCACATCATAATATGGCAATGAGCTCGAAAATAGCTAGTGGTGTCATTCATGGCTTTCATTGTAAAACTTTTTATCATTTTCTTTTAACATATGATTAGTGCATTCAAGTCGCTTGTCCACAACTCATGGTTATGGTCCTAGTCGAATGTACTAGACTTCTTTTCAGATCTCTAAAATCAAGAAACCTTTAAGAATCAAGCCTTGGTCATAACGATCATCACTCAATGTTGAAGAAAACAAAATTGGTTCAGGGCATTACTCTCCAACACAAATTCTATATCTCAGATATTTGATCTAATTGATTTGTCCCATGCCTTACACACCTGGAAAATTTGTTGCAACATTGTCAAAAAATAGGGGCTCAACATGGTTTTCCCAACACTAGTAAAATATGACAGGCAGATTGGTCAAATTTTGAAATTATATGTTAATACCTAAATTTCAGACACATGTGAAATTTCAACTAATCTTGCAAAACTAAATCATCAACATAACGAATTTAGCTCACTGAAGACATCCTCATCAGATCCAAAAGATAATTTGATCCCTAAAATGTCAAAAGTAGTCGGTACACAAATTCATGCAACTAAAAGAAATAGACACTTACACTATTAGTGCAACCTTACTATCCAGTAATCCATGCATACTCATGTGGATTTCCTTTGAAAATATATGACTATCAAAATGGTGGGACCACTTACTTCTGTAGTGGATTCAAACCTCAAAGCGGCTCTCCTGGATCCAAAATTTGAATGAGACTCCTCACATGATTGGGAGCATTCAGTAGCCTCCCTAATGTACTTAGAGAACTAGTTAAAATGAAAGTGTGTTCACATTTGAATCTATATGTTTCTTGACCGTCCTTTGGCCTATAAAAGGAATCCATGTGCATGCATTCTATGAGATAAAACTAGAGAAGAGTTAGGTTGTTTGAATTTAATTGAGAGATCACCTTTTAATCCACTTCCTACCTCAAGTTGGGATGCAAAATATCCCTTGATCTCTTTCTTCAAGAAGCAAGTGTTTCTCCATTGTTCTATGCTAGCTATATTGCAATTGTGCAGAAAAAAGAACCTCCATAAGGGAAATTTTTAGATTCCCTTTGAATCCCTCACTGTTAGGATTAAATAATCCTCCTGTGTCCATATACAGTCTATTTGATCATATTTCCTAACTTGGAGGTCATTTGAATGAGTTTGGTTCCAACATGATATCGGTGCCACTAGTGCCACTGGTGCCAATTCCTGCATTCTAGGAGCCACTCTGAGTGCCACCAACATCCTACATCAGTTGGTTATGGTAGGTAGGTAGTTACGCTGAGTAAAATTCCAGTTAAAATCCCTTAGATCACTCTAAGCTAGTATAGCGCCAATTTTGCATGCATGCATGGGGAGTAGCACCTTTTTCCACCTACCAAAGCAGTGAACTGATTGTAAACTGATTTAGACATCAGGCGTTAAACTAGTTTCTCCCATGCAATGATTTAGACACACTAAGTTATCTAGTCAGTGAGGTGTAGTTGGTAGATTTGAAAATTATCCACATGATTTGAATTCTCCTTATTGTAACACCATTGTATTACTGTTGGATTAATGAAGATTAATGTTGTAATTAATTAATCACTTCGTATTAGATTTGTCTCAATTTTTTCTTGTTCACTGTACATTGTTCTTGATATTCCACTGCATAATATACTTCTCAATTGCTCTCATTTTCATGTATATCAATGGTTCACAAATTTAACATGCTATCAGAGCCTTGTTCATGCTAGCAACAAGTCTTGTCTAATCTCCATTGTACACTAGAAGAAGTTGAGTTTCCACATAAATCTTGGAATGATAGCCTTGCTCGCTCTGGATTTTGCCCATAGAAGTTTATCCAGGTGTGACAGACTCTAAGAAAGTGTACATGTCGAGGTGGAAACACTTGAAACTAACATGATTGTGAATTGAATTGGTTTTTGTAGTGTTATTTGCAAGTACCTACGTAGCTTCTTGAGGAATTGACTGTTCAACATACAGAAAGATGGATTCTTCAGCTCTCGTACCTAGAATCCTTACACCCTTCAACTACTCTGATTTGAGGGAATCTATGCAGGTAGCCTTGTGAAAGCTTGGTATGTTTAGGATGACAATGGGCATAGAAACTGAGCCCCATTGGTATGTTGAGAAGAACAAATTTTTGAATCAGCTTGATGAGGGTTTTCGGGTTCATGTGTACTCATATCTATTGGGATCTTTTGTTCCACCTTGAGGAACTAAGGACTCCAAAGGAAGCTTGGGATAAGATTGACTATTTTTTTGGCAAACAATATGAGCTTCAAGGGAATATTTTGGAGAATGAGCTCATTGCTCTACAACCCAGTAGTTCTGAATCTACTCAACAGTTATTCACAAAATACAAGTCACTAGTACTGCAATGCAAACAATGGGGATTAGAGAGGAAAGATGAGCAGTTTGTGTTGTTAGTACTGAGAAATCTTGGCTCTAAGTAATCATTATTTTTCTCTATATTCCATTCCAGAAGAGCTTCCATCCCTAATTATAAGATTCCTTCTCTAGATGCTTTTGTTGAGTCCTTAATACAAGATCAAGATAAATTGGTTCAAATGGGAGTGATATTAAATTGAGCACATAAATCTATGGACAAACACACAACTCAAAAAATAGATCACACAATTTACTCAGCAATTGAAGAATGAAACAATACAAAAATGGCTTCCAGCTGTGAATGCTTTCATTAATCAAAAAATAATCGGATAATAATTACAATGAAGTACAATGGCTTTAATAGCCACATGAAATTCAAATCTACATGAGGAAATTCGAATTGATAGACTCTACTTGACTGTAAGTAACTAAGACCTTGTCTAAATCACTATTATAAGACTCAGTAGTTAACTGACCTTGTCTAACCATAACCGGAGTTCATCGGAGCTCTAAAACACAACTCAAGTGTTAGATTCAGTGTTGACTATGGCTAACTTACTCTAGTAGGTGAGAAATGCGCCCCTCATGAGTGCAGTCAAGTAAACCTAGCGCTAATTGAATGTAGAGGACTAGAACTGAATGTAACTGACTCCTAACTTAGCTTAACTAGTCATTAACTGAACTGAACTGACCTTAGTTGGTTTTGACACTCCCAGTGGCTCCTAAATTGTAGGGATTGGTCTAGGAGGATCCTAAACTGATGCAATTAAGTGCAGTCAGTGGCAATAAGCCTCAATTAGTGTTCCCCACACTTTAGTAATTGAAACATGTGCCCCGACTAGTCCAAGTGGACCCAATGGTGCTAATGACTATAGATAGACTAGGTGGACTCCTGATTTAGACATATGACCAAATTTGGACAAGGGAGGATTAATAATCCTAACACCCCCCTGAATGTTAACTTGGACAAACTGTGGGCCCTGGTAACTAAGACCATAGGTTACCCATTACATCAAGTAAAATAAAGTAACTGCTTAATACAAGGAGCTGGGGAAAAAACCACATGGGAAAAAGCCCCCCCTCTATCTAAGCAGGTAGAATCAAGTCTCAAGTTTGAAAAACTTGAAAATATGTTGCTGCAATCTTCATCCCTGTGAGGTAGCAAACAACATGCATGGTGTGTTGTGCATAGGTATTCTGGGGCCTGGCATGTAGACTTCTCCTTCTTCTCCAAAAATGATGATGGAAGGAAGGAGGAATGTAACCTTTGTCTCTTGCTAAATGAAGAGGTGTATGATCATATCCATTCTTTTGAATGTAGTAAGACTAAGCCCTTGCCATATAGCATCTTACAGAGAGTCTATTGCATCTCTCCGAAGGAGGTAAGATTGCATGGCATAGAGCAAGGGTCTTTCCTTTCTGAGTGTCACGTGAGTTTCCAGTCATCTTCCTAGCTTCCAGTTTGGAAGTAGGGACTGAATCTAGATCTCAGTCACCCTTAATCTTAATCTCATAAACTGATAAAGATGGATCTACAATACTAGTAGTTCAGTAGGTGCAATGTTTTTACCTTCCCTTGCAAGTGGCTACTAAGAGTGCACTGGTTCTGAAAGAGGCATGAAATGTGAGAACTCATATGCTTTTGAAGCATGATTTGTAGTACCCTTTGCTATGATGCTCTCAGTAGAGATATCTATGATCTCCATTGAGTCAGGACCAAAGATCACTTGCTTTGGAGATCCAGTATGGGTCATCTCATTGACAGATAAGAGGTTTGAAGCTAGGGAAGGAACAAATAGCACATCTTTGAACCTTCCATGTTCAAGTTTGAAAGAGCCCTTCCCCTTTGTTTTGAATTTTTTGTTATTGCCGATCTGAACACTAGGACCATCAAAGGACTGAAAAGAAGAGAATGATTCTCTAGATGCAACCATATGGTTGGAAGCTCCAGAATCAATGAGGAAGAGATGTGCTGATGTGTAGCAAGTCTTCAGTGCATGGCCTTTCCTTTTGTATTCTTCATCTTCTTCTTCTTTAGAGTCATCATTCCTTGTGCTAGTAGGTACAAAAATGTTATGCTTCTTCAAAAGAAGAGCCATTTCATCAAGTTGTATTCTCATATAGGAGCTTTCAGAATGAAAGCCCCTTCCACAGTAAGAGCAGATGACCTTTCCTTTGCCATTCTTCTTACTTCTCTTCGAACCTGAAGGTTATTTTGATTGCTCTTTCTTCACAGGGGACTCATCCCTTTGCTTCCCTTTGTCATTTGCTACCTTATCTCCTCTTGCAACCAGATATAGATCTTTGGGAGATCAAATGATCCCCATTTGGATCAATTTTTCATTCTGAGAAATTAGATATTGGATGAAGGCATTAAGAGTGGGCATCTTCCAATTTGGAGTAGTGGGACTTACTATTTGGAAGGTGGATACAAAGACTAAGTAGTCTACATGGAGCTTTATGAGAATGGAAAGGATGAGCTGATATTCATCCTTCTTCACTTTACATTGCTTCAACTGATATATTAGGTTCTTGAACTTTGTGAAGAATTCATTCAGAGATTCGAAATTGGATGGATTGAGAGTAATCAGTTCATTTTCTAGCTGATGGATCCTCATCTCATCCTGCTTATCAAATAAGGAGGAAATCTTGTCCCAAACCTCCTTGGGAGTCTTCAAGTCTTGGATGTGGAATCAAATATCTCTAGAGACTGAGGAGAGCAAGTGTCCATGGGCTTCATCAAGCCTGTTCATGTACTTAGCTTTGTCTTTATCTAAATCTGGCTCTTCCTATGTGTCTTCTATGAGTTTGAAGAGCTACTTGGTGTGGAGCATTACCACCATGTCATCCTTCCACTGGTGATAGTTGAAGGGAGTGAGAGGCTCCACTAGATGAGCCATTTTAAATGTAGTAAGAAGGACTGAGCTCCTGTAGCAAACGTAATGAGAAGAAGAGGTTGCTTGTAGTGAATGCTGTAAGAAAAACGGATAACCTATCACACAATCAAACATACAAAGTAAGGTCGACAGTCTACACTTTTGGAATTTCCTTCACACCCAGCATAGTTGATGAATCAAGATTGATAAAAAAATTCCTAACTTGGGATATTAAGTGGTAAATTCTTCACTTCTGGTGCAATACTGGAAGGAGCAATTTGCTCAAAAAAAATGATCCAGCTGGAGATCTAAGGAGGAGAGGTGTCTTGTCCACTGACACTCCGATACCATATTAAATTGAGCACATAGATGTGTGGACAAACACACAACTCACAAAATAGATCACACAATTTACTCAAGAATTAAAGAATGAAACAGTGCAAAAATGGCTTGCAGCTGTGAATGCTTTCATTAATAAAAAAGTAATTGGATAATAATTACAATGAAGTACAATGGCTTTAATAGCCACATGAAATTCGAATCCGCATGAGTAAATTTGAATTGATAGAGTCTACTTGACTGTAGGTAACTAAGACCTTGTCTAAATCACTATTGGAGGACTTAGTAGTTAACTGACCTTGTCTAAACCATAACTGGAGTTCATCGGAGCTCTAAAACACAACTCAAGTGTTACATTTAGTGTTGACTAAGGCTAACCGACTGTGGTAGGTGATAAATGCGCCCCTCATGAGTGAAGTCAAGTAAACCTAGTGCTAACTGAATGTAGAGGACTAGAACTGAATGTAACTAACTCCTAACTTAGCTTGACTAGTCATTAACTGAACTGAACTGACCTTAGTTGGTTTCAGCACTCCCAGTGGCTCCTAAATTGTAGGGATTGGTCTAGGAGGCTCCTAAGCTGATGTAATTAAGTGCAAGTAGTGGCAGTAAGCCTCAATTAGTGTTCCCCATACTTTAGTAACTGAAACATGTGCCCTAATTAGGCCAAGTAGACCCAATGGTGCTAATGACTATAAATAGATTGGATGGACTCCTGATTTAGACATGACTCCTGATTTAGACATATGACCAAATTTGGACAAGGGAGGATTAATAATCCTAACAAGTGATTCAAACCTCCAAGAATCAAGCACTCTTGATGACACAATCAAACAATGCAAAAGTAAGAGGGAAGCACAAAGGGAAGGAGACCAAAACCACTTATTCAAAGCCAAAGGAGAATCAGATATCTTCTAATGGAGCCTTAGGTTCCAATAAAAAGAAGAAATTAGAGAATACTAAGTTTACATATAGTATGAGAGGCTTTCATCCATATAACCAGTGCACGAAGAAGAAAATCGACCAGCTGTCAACACTCCTTGAATAGAACAATATTTCCCTCCCACAAGGAGCAAAGAAATATAATGCTGGACAACCGTCTGAAGATCATGAGAGATTCCATGCCTTAAAGGCAGGCCTCACTCAGTCAAAAATATTACTACATATATTTAGGAGCATCCAACCATATGGCTGTCTCTAGGGAATCCTTTACACTCTCACTCTATCAGGAGGACCTAGAATTCATATGGAAGATGACTCCCAAATCCCAGCTACTGGGAGAGGTTCTATGAAAATCCAGCATGGTGAGTTCAAGAATGTTCTCTACGTTCCCTCTCTTGCAAAAAATATGTTGTATGTTTATCATATTACTCATAGAGGCTCTCCCAAGATATTTACATCCAAATCTGGTTCAATATAAATCACTGAAAAATCTACTGGAAATATCATAGAAAAGGGTTTGCTAATAATACCTCAAAGGAATATGAGTTCTCCCATTTCCTATCTACTTCGCATCTAGCATATTTATTGACTCATGCCAATAACACCAAAAATTTGTGGCATGAGAAATTTGGGCATCTCAATTTCAAATATCTCCAGCAACTTAACAAAGAAAAAATGGTTAAGGGCTTGCCACTCATCCAAACATCAGATGGAGTATGTCCTAGTTGCTTGGTAGGTAAGCATCCAAAGAAGGGGTATGAAGTTGGGAAGGAAACTAGAGCTGTCTCTACGCTTAATCTGATACACAGTGATGTTTTAGGACTAATGAATACAACATCAAACAATGGTTCTAGGTATTTCCTTAACTTTTTATTGATGATGGTTCAAGGTTTTGCTGGGTATATTTTATGAAATAGAAATAAGAGGTATTCATAAATTATAAATTTTTTAAAGCCTTGGTTGAGAATAGTTTCAAAAAGGAGATCAAGTCCATTATATCATATAATGGAGGTGAATACATTAAAAGATATTTTTAGTTGTATTACGAATCATAGGGGATTCGAATGGAACGCATAGTTCCATACACACCACAACAGAATGGTGTGCCTGAGAGTAAAAATATATCATTGAAGGAGATGGAAAAATGTCTTCTCCAAGCCAAGAATATTCCTCCTTCTCTTTGGGTTGAAGCTGTAAATTATGCTTCATACATACAGAATAGAGTGACTCAGAAATAAGTGATTGGGGACACTCCTTTCAAAGAACTACATGGGCATAAGCCTGATGTCTCTCACTTAAGAGTCTTTGGTTCTAAATCTTGGTCCAAAATCCCTATAGACAAGAGAAAGGCCTTCCAAGCCTAGAGTAGTGAATGCATACTGTTGGGATATGCTGAGGATACAAAAGAATATAAATTGATGGAACTTGTATCTAGGAAGTGCTTAATAAAGCATAGTTTTCAGTTTGAAGAAGACCAATTGCTTGATCCACCACAATCCGAAGAAAAAGGAGGTATAAACACTCTTCCATTTCCTTTTGATAATGATATTTTCTCTTATGTTTCAGATTTAGATGAAGAGGAAGAATATCATTATGATCTTGACATTGAGGTTGTAACTCATGAGAATCTCGATCCTGATCCAACTCCCATTCCAAATCTCATTGAAGCGGCTAGGGATGGTGCTAGGAATCCGGAGGACAGAAGGAGAACACATTCCTAGTATCAGAATGAACATGTTGCACTATCTCACACAACTTCGCTATCTATAGAGTGGTGCGACAAACTTCCATGGAAATGCTAATTGGTGATAACAAATGATCAACAATTTGGACCACTTAAGAATGACATTGATTATTCTATTCCTCCTCTAGAAATAAAAAACAAAAAGAACATTCATCATAACGAAAGAAAATTGAGAGGTTCACATGCATAGTCTCGGGATGCTGCTACACAGAAGAACCAAGCTATTGCATTGTTGCTGCATAGTGCTACAAATTGGAGCAAAATTTTTAAAAGTTATTACCCAAAGGGGAAAATTTTCTCTTAAGTATAGCTTGTTTTCCTTATTCATTTCTTTTTTGAGGCGAGGGGGGGTTTCCCATGAGGTTTTCCCCATTTTCCTTATTTGATTGAGCCGTTTTCATTAGATTGTATGGGTGACTTTTGGCCTATTTGCGAGGGTCCAAAGTTGTCCAAGTTAGGATTAAGGGGTTTGTTAGGATTAAATGATCCTCCCTTGTCCATATATATTCTATTTGATAATCTTCTCTAACTTATGAGTCATTTGGATGAGTTTGGTGCCACCATGATATGGTTCCACTAGTGCCACTGGTGCCATTTAGTTCCAATGGTGCCAATCCCTACATTTTAGAAGCCACTCTAAGTGCCACCAGCCATGAGGGGTTCACCAAAAAGAAAATATTATATCAAGAAAAATGACATTTTAACATAACGTCAAAAATTTGTATATTAAAATATTTAATTTAAAATAATATTTTTATAATATTATAATTAAAATACTAATTTATTAATTTTATTATATGGCATTAAATTATGTGTGTGTGTGTGTGTGTGTGTGTGTGTGTGTGTGTTTCTTTTATATGAAAACATATTATACTACAATATTTAATTTCAAACAATTTTTCTATAATATTATCATTGTGCTTATGTTTTTTTTATTAAATGGTTTTTAAATGAAAATATCCATATCATTATGTTAATGATATTATAATATTATTGATTGAAATCTTAATTGAAATTGAAATCTAACTCCATAAATCTATCTTAAAAAATACCAAAGAATTTGATAATATCATTGGATCATATACATAAAAAAAATTGACGATTTTTGTCTTAGTTTCATACAGAAACCTCTTGCCAATATTCCAAAATAGAATACTTCTTGACCCAAGAAAAATCAATAACCTCTTGGATAACCAATGTTAGATTTATATGGGAGTGTCATTTAATTTATTTTAAAATTTTAAATAGGAAATGAAGAGAATATGCTCTAATTTTCCACTAATTTTGATCTTGAATAGATATATAAAAGAGATTTATTTGTTGTGGAAGAATCTATGTTCACTAAACTTGGAATACTTTAAGCATAAGAAGATATCTGCACATAATTTATCCAAACAATGAGAGTGTTATTTTACCATATTTTACTATGCATGTATTAAAAAGCACATACAAATAGATTTTAAAAAAATGAATAGAAAACATTCATTAAGATTATTAAAAATATTTTATGGAGTTTAATTTATTAAGATTATAGAAAACATGAGTTCTCTATGGCTATAATTGTAGTTACATGATACAAAATTGGTAGATTAGTAGGTTTTGGTGTGAAACATGTGCAATTCTCATATTTTTTAAGCACTACACTAACTATTGGCTAACTATCATTATTTTACATTCTTTATTACATTGATCTCTTGACTCGCTTTCCTTTTACGTGTTTTTCCTTCCCCATTACTTTTTCATTGGGTCTTCCACTATCCAACACTACCAAATGAATAAGTCGCCCTTGTAATCCTTCTGGGATCATTACTAACATTATACTATATTTTATTTATCCTCTTGTTTTCTTATACTAAGATATTTTAGGGATCGTGTTGTTACAACTTTCCAATATGATATAAAGGGGGTTTTAAAAATGGGTTGATAAAATGGACACCTACAATATCTAGTGAAAATAGGGGTTTTCTTAATTGACAAGGTATATTGTGAGGGGGGTTCAACAATACAATTTTAGGAAGTATTTTCCAATATTTAGTGAAATTAGGGATATTCTTTAATATCCTATGAATGGACGTGCTATGTAACAAGTTCACTGAGTGAACCCACTTGCCACCAAATGAATATTAATCTTAAATGAATATTATTAATGAGTTTGGTTTCAACTAAGGTAAACCATCTTGGAGGTTCTATTATTTATGAGTGCATCATATTCATTTTGTATATAGCTTTTTTTCATTCATTACATGCATCAACTTCTATAAAGAGAGTGTGTTTCAAAGTTAACATATAAATTCAATTTACAATCAAAGTGTGTTTCAAAGTTAACATATAAATTCAATTTACAATCAAATGAGACATCCATGTCATTGCTTTGGTTAGCTGCTTCCTCTAGATCAGCTTGTTTTGTTGAGTTTGTTATTCATGTCTTTTGTACTTCATCTATAGGACACCATTTCGGGATCTTGTTTGATGGTCGAAGTTGATAAGCTCGATAATGAAAATAGGAAAACATCTTATCCTATAAAATTATAAACTCTAAATTGAGAATTTTTTAAGTTCATCTAAAATCTAGCAAACTCCAAAATTAAAATCTCTCCGCTGAGAATTATTTTTTATTATTTTCTATCTTTTATTATTTTCTCACTAAAAAATGAACTTTACATTCTAATCACAGCCTTATCACAAAAAAATGTTTCCCATTTTCACCCTAAAATTTACCGAAGTTAACCTCCACATTTTGCAAGATTCTATTGCAATAGTAATGATTCCTTACCTCAATTTTCCCCATCAACCAATTATAAACTTGTTTTCCTTACCAATTTTGTAAACCTAAATATTTAAAACTAGAATTGAAATCCACTTACTTATGTGGAAAATATCAACTATATGCCTCTTCCAATCCATTAAATAAAGTCTTTTTTTATTATTATGAAAGATCACTTCCATACCTATTGCAACACAATAAGTCAAAAATTTCATGAAGCCTGATTGTTTTACTTGTTATTCCGTTTTTCAAGATCAAGGCATCACCAATAAACAATAGCTATCATCAACAAACAATAGTTGATAGATTACTTTTGACCTTTGTACACCAATTGATGATGATGATTATTATTATTAAAATCTAATGAGATCTTCGTGTACTATTTGGATTTTTGTAGAATTAAATTTCTATGATTATAAAGTTGATAAAGAAGTGTTCGTGGGTCCCCATTGTCTTGACAAGTTAGAAGACTATGGATATTATAATTATAAACAAGATTAGGAAATTGTGATTGAATGTGGGTGTATGTAGGGCACTTTAAAAGAAAGTGATATTCATCCTTAATACTCATAGAATCATAGAGATAGAAAATCTTTTCATCCCTTCTTGTTTTAGCAATGATTGGACATATCCTTGTTTATTTATGAAGCTCGTGGATTCCATTCATATCTTGTCTATATTAATCCTCTTCTTTGAATTGGTTAAGACAAACAACTACTTTTTATCTTCAAAATTAAGATTAATGACTTCATTGTATATCTTCACTTTCTTTTAAGGATGTATTTATTGAACCCTTCTATCATAATGAGAAAAGGTAAAAGAGATAAAGAGAAACCTTTCCATAAGATTAATTTTTAAATCCTAAAATGTTTATATTAAAAAGAGATTTTACACACTCCATGATCGAGTTCAGAACATATAAATGAAAAGCCACATTGATAAAAAAAAAAAATCAAGCTAATATATGAATTTTTGTTCCTTTAATTCAAATTATTTTTAATCCAAACCTAATTAATAATTTACCTTTTTACTTATTTATAACACCTACAAATTGATATATTGTATTATATTTGGAGTTCATGTTTTAACTAACCCTTTTCTCTTCATGCAATTTTCATCCTCTAGCCAAGTTTCATTCAATTTGAAATGACTAGCAGACTTTGAGTCATTCTTCTCAAGTTGTAAAAAATGGGTAAATTTATACATCCACCTCACCACTAATAATTTTATCTTCTTGTCTTCTATTAAGGAATTTTCATAGACCATGGACCTATCTAATCTCTTAGTCCATATTGATGGTCTAAGTTCTTCTATCTTAGATATAAAAAATATGACAGGATATATGTTATTTGTTGTGCTTCCCCATTCCTTAGATATACCCAATTGTGCAATTTATGGCACCCCCTACTATCACCCTTTTATTCCTTATACAATCATTCTTTAAGAGATCTTCACAAAATAATTTATTTTCCTTGTAGTTTCCATAGAAATTAATCACAATAAATATTTACCCCAATTCTTGTACCATTAATTCTATCAAAATATTTCATATAAGAAGAAATTTAGTAAAACTGTGGAGTTTTCTTATACCTAATTTAAAATGTGGATTTTTCTCATACCTAATTCACTCTTTAAAATATATAAATTATATACTTGTTAAACTAATTAAATCCATGGATTGATAAGTCCTTGATAATAGTTGGTTGTTTGTAAGTTAAGGTTAATTTAAATGAATATTATTAACGAGTTTGGTTCCAAATACAGGGTAAACCATCTTTGAGGTTAACTCTTTATGAGTGCTTCATACTCATTTTGTATATATTTTTTTCATTTATCACAAGTCATTTTGCATAGCTTCTTTCCATTCATCATATGCATCAAATTCTATAAAGGGAGTTGGTTCAAAGTTAACATATAAATTCAATTCACAATCAAATGAGACATCCATGTGACATCATACTCATTTTGTATAGCTTTTTTCCATTCATCACAGGTCATTTTGCATAGCTTCTTTCTATTCATCACATGCATCAACTTCTATAAAGGGAGTTGGTTCAAAGTTAACATATAAATTCAATTCACAATCAAATGAGAAATCCATGTCATTGCCCAGGTTATCTGCTTCTCCTCCATCATCTTGTTTTGTTGAATTTCTTGTTCACGTATTTTTTGCTTCACCTAGATGGACACTTTCAAGTATTTTTCTAGCCCATTTTAGAATCTTCTTTGATGGCCAAGTTGATAATCTTGGGTGTTGCATTCTCTTCAAGGTTTAATATTCCAATCCTTTCAATAACATCATCTAATTCGGGCAAAGTGGTACGAAGTTCTTCTTCATGAGCTTTGTCATGAGGGGGTGTTGGTGATTCAAAAGGAAATTCCGAAGATTGATCCTGGTCGAAGATCACGATCCCCCCTTCAAGGTTTGGAATTTCATTATGAAATTCATTAGGCCTTTCGATGAGAAAACCTCTCTAGACAGTTAAGTTGTCTTTCAATATACTTGTCAGTTTTATTAGTTTCAAGCAAAATGACATCTTTGGGGAAAATAACTTCTTGTTTACCTCATCATAAAGACGATAGATAATACTTCTTGTTTACCTCATCATAATTTCTTTTGTTGGTCGCAACACTTAGTCTTCCATAACGTCTCTAAAAAAAAATTGTATATAAAATATTATCTCACACAACACAATTTCACATACAACATGTATATGTTTCCATGTTCAAGGAAAAAACACACGTCTTCTACAATGAACAAGCTATGGAGGGAGAGTGTAGATGTAGTGCACGACTCTCTCAATGCAAGTGTGGAGAATATATCAACACAAAGTGGAGTGGGATCATAATGGGAATATTGATAGAAGCATAATGGGAGCATAGAGTCTAGAAAATGAGTCTCTGAGAATAAAATGCAGGATCTCTCAAACCTCAAATTAGACCCATTGCAGAATAACACACATAATTGTGGCATGCAAGCTAGCATGAGAAGCACATGTAGAGACAGATTCACAATGGACTACGAGGACTAAAATGCAACGAGGATTTATGGAAGGTGGTGATCTATTACCACTAAAGGATTGAATAACTCCCAAATTCATTTTATTCAATAGAAAATGTCTTTATTTATGCATTGCATACGGTGGTTTCTCTTCATCCTCCAATCAACCTTTTCATTTCCCAAAGTGACTATTCATATTCATAATTATTTACATTATTTACAAATTTATGGAACCATAATGTGAGGATTTGGTTTCCAATATTTTGGAATTTATTAAATATAAAAAAATTAAATTTATATCCATTATCATTTATTTTTATCTTTTATAGTTGGTTTTAATAATATACTAATTTAATTTTAAATATAAGATTATCTTACTCATGGGGTCTTCACTTGTTTACCAATATCTTATCACGTTAGTTCATATTGTGGGTTTTAAAATTATAAAAAATCAAACCAATATATTGCAGGTATTGGGGGGATGAGTGGTTTAAGGTGGGGGTAGCTAGAGTGGTTTACAAGGATTGAGGTATAAAATGGGGTGGGGATGAAGTTTTAAGTATTGGGAGGGGGTTTCAACAAAAAGAGTTTGGGTCAATATCTCTCAAAATTAAGGGTATTCTTTAATATCCCACGATGGCACGTGCTATGTGAGATGTTCACTAAGTGAAGTCCCGGTAATCTTACTTTATATACATTTTATTTTGTATAAGATGTTTTAATAATATATTAATTTCATTTTAAAAATAAGAATATCTCACTTATATACAATTATATTTTTTAAAATTGAAGTATATACAATCATTTATATTTTTTATCCAAAATAAATTACATAGTTTATATCCTTATGCAGTTTATGTGGTGATGGGTGGACCAGACGACGAGCACGGAAAGTGTTGGAGGCGTCAAGCAGACTTTCATGCAACCTTCGCACAACAAGCCTGGAAACACGATAACCCTAATAGTGGTAACACGATAACCCTAATAGTGGGAGTGCTCAAAACACGGAAACAAATAAATGAATCCCTAATAGTGGTAACACGATAAACACGTCGATATGATACCAAGCCTGGAAACAAATAAATGAAACCCTAATAGTGGTAACGCGATAACCCTAATAGTGGGAGTGCTCAAAACACGGAAACAAATAAATGAAACCCTAATAGTGGTAACAGGATAACACATGAGCAAGATACTCTACTAAAAGTCAGCAAGATACTATACTAAAGGTCGATATGATACCAGACACGATCACTCATATACAGGTTGAGAAGGGTGGCGAGAGCACCTTGCTCATGGCATGCTTGAATCATAATGTGGCGTAACCAACGCTCCAACAAGAAAGCACACATAGGCAAACAATTGACAAGAGTATGCGAACTAGCCAAGCATAATGACCACAGGCTCAAGAGCACAAAAGAAAATATTTGACGGACGAAGATAAAAATCCGAAACGCAACCCTTCTTACACACTGAACGCCCTTGAGGGAAAAAAAAAAAAAAATCCTTTTTTGCAGTGTTTCCATGACAACCACTCTATTGTAAGGAAATCGGCGGGTTTGAACGTTATCCACATAGTGCAAGATGGACACTCATAGGGAGCACCAACATGAACACTCGTTGGAAGCATCAAAGTGAATGTAAATTGGTCACTCGTAGGAAGCATCAAAGTGAATGTAAATTGGTCATGAATAGGATCACTCACTTCATAATATGGTAATGCGTTAGGCATTAGCTAGTGGTGTCATTCATGGCTTTCATCGTAAAAGTTTTTATCATTTGCTTTAAAACATATGACTAGGGTATTTAAATTTCTTGTCCACAACTCTCTTAGTAAAATGTACTAGACTTCTTTTCAAATCTCTAAAATCTAGAAACCATTAAGAGTCAAGCCTTGGTCATATTGATCATGACTCAATGTTGAAGGAAACAAAAATGGTTTGGGGCATTACTCTCCAACACGAATGCCATATGTAAGATCCTTGATCTCATTGGTTTGTCCCATGCTTTACACACCTGGATAATTTGTTGTGACATTGTCAAAAAATAGGGGCTCAACATGGTTCTCCCAACACTAGTAAAATATTTCAGGAAGGTTGGTCAAATTTTGAAGGCACATGTTAATGCCTAAATTTCACACACATGTTAATGCCTAAATTTCCGCAGAAGGAAGAGGACTTGCACACTGTGTCTCAATCTGCCGCAATGCTACTCATAGATCCATGAGTTTTAACACATCAATTATGAGACCTACTTATCATCCTTCGGAGTCAATCCTAGTATCACATCCACATAATTCCAATCAACTTAGTAAATAAATCAACATATATATAACCGATAGAAATATCAAGACTTCGCATCATTCAGACATGGAAAATATCATAGATCGCATCATTGCAGAAACACAGAAAATCACAGGAATTCCATCGTCAACATTCTTCTTATATTAACTTCAAAGGATCATAAAAAATCCCGTGGTCGAAAGCCTCAGACCAAAAACTCATTCATCTGTAGATAGCATATAAGCAAAATACTCAGAATTCTTCGCATACAAGTGATGATCTATTGCTATTCATCCACTCCTATCTCTAATGACTCTACTCCTAACTCTATTTATAGGCTTGCGCCTTTACAAAATGGTCCAGATAATCCAACTCTCTAACTACTTTGGACCAACACTTCTAACGAATTGTGACCATGCCAACCCCAGTCATCAGTATCATTCTCATGTGCTATTGACTTTGCCACTTGTCAATATATTCTTTGTTCCACCTTTTGCAACAAATCCTCTTACCAACAACATAAAAAATGCAGCTCATCGAAGAAATCCTCATCAGATCAAAAAGATAAATTGATCCCTAAAATTGCAAAGGTAGCCAGTACACAAATTCATGCAACTAAAATCACTAGACACTTGCAATCTTAATGCAAGATTACTATTCAATAACCCTTGCATACCCACGTGGATTTTCCTTTGAAAATGTATGACTATCAAAATGGTGGGGCCACTTAGTACTTATGCAGTGCATTCAAACATCAAAGTGACTCTCTTGGATCCAAAATTCAAATGAGACTCCTCACATGCTTGAGAGAATTCAGTAGTCCCCCTCATGTACTTAGAGAACCGATTAAAATGAAAGAGTGTTCACATTTGGATTTAGATGTTTCTTGACTTCCATTTGGCCTATAAAAGGAAGCCATGTGCATGCATTCTATAAGATAAAAATAAAAAAAATCTAGGTTGTTGGAATTGTATTGAGATATCACCTTTTAATCCACTTCCTATCTCAAGTTGGCATACAAAATATCCCTTGATCTCTTTCTTGAAGAAGCAAGTATTTCTCCATTGTTCTATGCTAGCTATCTTGCAATTGTACGAACAAAAAGAACCTCCATAAGGGATGTTGTTATATTCGCTTTGAATCCCTCACCTCCTAGGTGACACCATTATATTTCGTTGGACTATTGGGAAATCAACATTTGGTTTTGCATGCTCCTTTTCTATTGGATTTGGTATACTCTTGTTTTATGTAGAACTCATCCCATTTGTTTCTTGTTAGTTTTGTTTCATTTCTTAATTATAGTTTGCTTTGAAATTTTGAGTTTGGGATACTACCTCCCAACTCATAATAATCGGTCCTTGATTCAAACTCAACGATTTATCTTAGTAGAGAAGAATACTCAAGGCTTGTGGCTATTTTCCCCTCAATAGTATTTAGAGTGAATCTACTCTTATTTTTTCCATTGCATTATAGATTGGTTGTATTTTACTAGATAACTTATTGTGCGTGTTGTGAAGGTGCAAGAGTTTATTTTCTAGCCTCTCAATAGTTGGAATTCAGAATCTTTCTTCCCATACTCTTATTTTTATTTGTAGCATTGTTCCTAGTGTCTCGATCATGTAGGATAGCATGGAAGTCTCTTTGAAAAACACAAAATTTGCACAGTTTTGTTTCTTTGTAATCATGCAACAAATTAAAGCAACCATTGTAACAATGTGCTCACTCTATACAACACATTTGTGGGTCTAAAACTTGTGCGACATCTTTTTTCTTTTTTTTATGTCTATTTTTCACACTCACTTGTAGTTTCAACAGCTACTTGATGAAGTGGAAAATTAATGAATCACATTTAGTTTTATTTTCCCTACTAAAGAAATAACTTAGCACTAGATAAGAAGTAGAAAAGTGAATTCTTGAATACAATTTAGGATAAAACACTTTGAGGTTTTCAACAGACCTCTTAGTACTCATTAGTAGTCGAATGATTATGATTTCCATCTCATACAAAATGTTAGTCTACAAAATTTTATTTAACTACCTCTAGTTATATATATTATTGCTTATTTCTTATTTCTTTAGTTTATTCAAGATAGTTCAGCTCACTTTCTCACACAAGCAAGGAATCCAATGCCTCCTCTTTTCCCAAGTATGTTCTTTTCCTTTCACTCTTAGTGATATTGACAAATAAAAAAAAGTGTGAAAGGTTTGAAATACATTCCTTTCACACTTTTCTTTTATTTGAGCATTTTAGTAGTTTTTATTTCCAACCAATCATTTCATAGTTAGAGTGGAATTAAAGTGAATACTCACATGTATTTACTTTATGATCTTTATGTAGTTGCAAATCTCAATTTTATTTTCTTTGCAAACATATGTTGGATTTCCACTTAAGCACAAACAAAGATACCTAAAGAATCTTTCTCATCAAGTATACTCTCCATCTTACACTCTTAGTGATCTAAATGGATCAAAACCAGATGAAATATTTAAATACCTCTCTAGCACTCCTTAATCAAATTCAAACTATTTTAAAATCAAGATTGCACTTGTAATTCTCAACAAACTAAAATCCTTCACAAGAGGTCACAAAACAACATTGTAGTTAATTTAGGATACATTTGACTAGGTATCAAAATAATTTCCCACCATCCTTATACATTCTTGAAACACATTGGTTGTTGAATTTTAGGGTGCTTTTAAATATTACTATGAACAAGTGTCAAAAGGAAACACAAATAAGAAGGTGTCATTCCCAAGAACATGAAATCCTAGATATAGTTGTTTCTACTTGCCACAAAGAGTCACTCATATTTTTATGGAGATAACATTTTACCTATCAAGGTCGAACCACTTATCCACAGTTGACATAGGTATCTTAGTGGAAAAAACATATGACATCACCAAGGTCAAATTGTGGGTGCAATTACCTCCTTTTTGTATATTGTTAAAGGTTGGAAATACTTACATCCCTTCTAGAACATAGCCCCAACATCATTACTTGATATATGGATATATCATACCTTCATTATCAATATTAACGGTGTTTCATCATCACTAACATGTATGTTATGTCTTTTAGGGAATTCAGATTTTATTTCTTTTTATTTAGAATATCCCCTACCACATAATTAAAAAGAACCAACTTGTGATTATCTGCACAAAGACTCAACACCTATCACAAAATTTGCACCATATTTCATCTAGAGTGGTTGTCATATTTGTGTATTTGTTCAATTATGTTTATATCCCTCTACAATCACTCTCACTCGATCACATAAGCCACAACCATATTGGAGAATTAAATCTAAGGCAATCTCTTAGACGTCAATGACTTTCTCCTCTCAAAAGAGGTGTTCTTACATTATCTCCCTATCGTTCACAAGGGAGATACTCTATCTAGGGGAATTCCTAGGAAGTGTTGTTAAGGTTAGCTTGACAAGGGAATACCTTGCTTAAATCTCACATTTCTACACCTCTTGGAGATAATATAACTCCCCTTACCTCTCCAACTTGTGCAATAGTTAATACTTCATCTCCACCTCTCAAAGAGTATACCGCTCATCACATCGTTAACATATTCCCCATGTTAAGGATGAAATACATCGTTGTTAATGCCAATATCATCTCCAAGAGTGGGAATCAAATAGAACACCATGGAAGAATAAAAACCTTCCTTTCATGCTGGTCCTAAATCTGTGTGAACTGGTGAAAATTATCAATGATCCCATCCTTCATGATTCAACATGGCAAGAAATTCCCCATGATCTCCCCTTAGGTATTCCAAAATTTTAATGGAAACAGGGAGAAGACCTCACGAATCATGTTATGTTATTTCACTTTTGGTACCCATATAAAAACATCATCAAGCAGACTATTTGTATCCATCTCTTTTAGAGATCACTTACTCAAACATCCAAATGGTATGTCAATTTACCATCTACAAATTATACCACCTTTGATACAATTGCCAATATTTTCCTTACATACTTTTAGTTACACATACAGCATCATTTGGGGATCGAAAATCCCACTAAATTTAGACAAACCACCTCAACCCACATAAAATATCACATCCATGAATAGAGCATGTATAGGAATTCGTGTAAAATACAAACCAATCCCTAGTTTTTTATTGAATTGGTTCATAAAATCACTCCAACCCATGATTTTAAAGGATGTAACAACTACACTACCAAGAATGGAATAAGAGAACATCATGAAGGCCCAACATTTTGATTTGGTTTACACATAATCAAAGTATCTCTATGCCTATTCTTCCTAATGTTACTCAAAATTATTTTCTGAATCCAACACCCTTGAGTACATCACAGTTAGTTGATTATTTTATTGGGACTATTTCTCACCAATTAAATTCTCCCTAATCATCGGCCTTAGTGAAACTTAGTATAGAACAACAGTACTTCCCGGAACCACCTGTATCAGTGACATCCATAACTGCACCAACCCCTCCATTTGGGAAGATATTATATGGACCCTAAAGTCCTACATACCCCAATTCTATCCAAGTTCCAATGGTACCACCACCTAAAATGGCACTACCCACTCCTATATCCACATCATATAGAGCACCAAAACCCATATCTTCCTACACTTGGATACAATCCATATTTCTCATTCCTGGTCCTCCCGATCCATCCCCTGTGCCTCAGATGGGGGTGAATCTTGCACAAACTTATCATGTGCAACAAAATCAACAATTTAAGTAGTTAAACATGGATAATCCCCTCATAGGGATAATCATCTATAGCTATGATCTTCCTACGCCATCAGTAGAAAAATTCAGTTGGGTAGGACGTAGCCACTCACCCTCCTCCTAGCCTTCACATCACATTTTCTCAGGGCAACTGAGCTGGATCTCGAGAACCATGAGGAGCGATATCCACTCCTTGGCTTAGCCCCGGTATGTGCTCAAAGAATAATTTACGTAGGATGTTTGCAAAACCAAAGTTTCACATTCTACCCATCTTGCACTATAACAAAACCCAGTGGTTAGCATTTCTTTTAGATTACTTTTTAGCATCCACTACCACTTTTAGTGTATTTTTCATCAATTTTTGGACAAAGTGGACGCTTTTCCACAGGATGGAACTTTTAATGGTGTTATTTTCATCCCTTTTTAAAAGCTGGCACTATTTTGGACGCTAATTAGCATCCCAAGTAGTGTCCCATTTAGTATCCCAATTAGTGTCTTGTTTTAAAAGTTGGCGCTATTGTGGATGCTAATTAGCATCCCAATTAACGTCCCAAGTAGCATCCCAATTAGAATCACAATTATCATCCCAATTAGAATCCCAATTAACGCCCCAATTAGCGTCCAAAAAAACATCCCATATAACACCCAAAATAGCCTAAAAAAATTCCTAAATAACATATCACCATATATTAATCTAGGGTTAGAGACAAGAATTGCACCATGAATTTTGGCAGGAAAAAAATCCAAAATATAGTGAAGTATAGAGCCAAGAATTTTTCCTAGAAAACATCCAACATAGCGCCATGTATAGCGCCTGGAATAATGCCAGAAATTTCGAAAGGAACCATGCTAGGAATTGCACTAGGTTTAGAGCTAGGAATTGTGTTTGAAAAACGTTCTACAGAAGGCCAAATATATTAATGTCAATGTCAGTGATCATGATTAATGTGATAGTACTTTTGGATCTTGATTTATCATAGTGGCACCTAAATGATTGTAATCATGGCACTTTTGGATCTTGATTAATCCTAATGAGGGGTAAATTATCTTAATGTCACCTAAATTTTCTCTAATGGCATTTGAGTGTCCCCAACAACATTTGATAGACCCTAATGGCATCCGATTGGCCCTAACAATGTGATGGTGATGAATTACAATAATTACTATGGAGCATATGGATATGATTTGATAAGTATAAGACTGTATCATCCATTCATGTGAGGTAGTAAGGGTTCCATCCTCATTATTATCACAATTACATTGATGATTACTACAACGATGACAATGATGTTAATTTATTATATGATGATGATGCCGATGTGGATGTCAATGATGATTATGCATGTGGTAGACATTGTGGATCCTAATTGATTCTAATGGCACCTAAATTTTTATAACGACATCTAAACGACCCTATTACCATTGAAATGACTGTAACGACATATAAATGACCCTAAAAATTACATGACATGAATCCTAATGGTGACATTTTGGCACCAATAATTAAGGAATTGTGTATGGATTCATGCTAGTAGCTAGAATCCTTCAAGATTCTGCTTTCATTAAAAAAAATGCAAAAAATTGGAAGTGCCATCAATGGCAAGGATAGCAGGTGTCATCGATGAGTTTGCTAGTGAAAGAGATTTCTCTATTTGGGTGTGGGTAAGTGGGTCAATTTCTTTAGTTGTTTAAAAGAGTTAAGTTCAAATAAATTGGATAGTAGAATATCTTTCAGAGCACATCTCATGCTTACATTAGTTTGATACCTATGTTATTGAGGGTGTTTGTTTATCACTAGATAACTGAAATGTAGAAAGCTAATTGATGGTTCCCTAGAAGCAATAGGTGTTATGTGTTGTGCACCGAATGATATCATCCTAGACAACCTTTCTCTCTTAACGGACACAACACTTTTCCACCTTGAAAATGGATGTATATCACTTCAAACCTTATCATTAAAAATATGTTCATTCAAGTTATTGAATGGTGCATAAAGCAAAATTGTTGCAAGCAACATTCCTGTTGAAAGTTTTTTATAATACTTCTTATGCATGTTATTATGATTGTTTATTAGTCTATAGTTTAAACTAACCTTTATAAACCATATCCTGATGATACTTATATAAATCATTCCATTGCTAGAACAACCATTATTTGTTGATGACTTTGATGCGAGAAGCATCCAATACCAAGAAGATATACTATACGTTTTCAACAGAAACTCTTTGTTAGATGCATTTTTATCCTTTTTTTGGTATTTATCTTGTAGATGTCTAAACCACTTATGGGATATAACATATCATGTATTTAGTAGTACCATTTCATTTCTTTCTGATCAACTTTGGGATACAAATGTATTTTTTTAATTCTCTTTCTTAGTCCCTTGGTCCCATCAACTAGGTTTAAAATATCTTTTTTATCGAGATGACAACAATATATATATGCTTAGTATTTTTAATTTTTGTTTCCTTGGATTAATGTTAACAAATTTTAAGTAGAACTTTAGATATTCAGCATCTACATCCAAGTTTTTGGTGGTTAATTTAGTTTGGTATAAAGAAAATTGGCATTTCCTAGGTATTTTCTGTAATGCAGCCTTGTTTTTTTTCCAATGGTAACTTTGCAGGGAAATCCCTGATGCTTCCCAAAATTCCTTGATGGAATCCCTAATAAACCCATTGGCGTAGATTAGTGCACCTCACCCAAGATGATTCAAACCAGGCACCTGTTGGCATTGGCACTACCCATGGAATACCAACAATGGTTCCATAACCTTTTACATACCATCATTTTTTGTTTGGAACTCATCTCATTATATACATGTCCCTTGGCGAGTCATGTGGTTTTGCACAAAACTCATAGCAATGTCTCCTCAACTTTTTTTGGTTGATAATGGAATTTGGTATTGAGTAATTTTTAAAAGAATGTGATATTTTCCAAAACAATAAAGCATAAAATGTTCCTCATCTTAGTATTCTCCAACATAATGTCACTGCAGATTTAATGAACGTAAATCATACATACTAAGTGTGTGTTGGTGTATAATAAATAGGCTAAGTCTCAAATATTTGTGTCCTACCATACCTTGTGACCATTGAATGGTATCTAAAATGTCACAAGTATTTGTATCAATCATCATATTCATTATCATCATTATATTTTTATCCTTATGGGCTCTCAACTATATCCTATTTAACCAGATATTTTTGGTTATGAAAATTTTTATTTGGAACTAATAACCATAAGTGAGAAGAGGCATATATGGAATTCATCACCATTTTGTCACTCTTAGAAGGTAAAGATTCTCTCCTTGTGGTGATTAACTATTTATCATGCGAAAATGTGCAATTAAGGGCATACAGATCTCAATGAACATAATATTTAGGTTTATAACTTTTACCAACTGAATGCTTCCTCCTAAATTTGCTACCCATTTCCTAGAGAGAAACATACCCCTTGGATATAGCACATCAACGACACCAACTACCCATTAAAAAACAAACTTCCAAGTATGCAACAAGTATTTCTTGTAAGTATTTGATCAATACATGGACCTTGATTTTCCTTGAGTCCGTAGCACACATACTTTGATAAGGTCTGGATATTTGTAGGCCAAGCTTCTTCATAACATTGAGGGGAACCACATTGTTTGAGGCTACTAAGTCAAGCATACAATTATGCAACAACCCAACATTTTCATTCCCAACGAAGGAAGGAAGTCAAAAGGCTGTATAAACCCACATCTTCCTTCAATGTGCTTGAGGTAATTAATCTGACATTCATAAAGGAAAAAGATAGTATGATTCACATAAGTAAAAATGAGTAGGAAAGATACGACTGGTCATAGTCCCGAACCAACCAAGGACAAACATATAATAAGGTAGGTAGTAGTAAATCAAAAAGGGAAATTCTTAGGCACGATCTCTGAAGTGCTGACATTATTTAATTAATCCAAGAAGGTAGGTAGTTTTGAATATCCCATGAGTTGAAAAAACTAGATCATTGACAAACAATGTAACATAGAATGAAGAATGAGTACCGTTCCCTCCTCCTTGGTTCACACCCTGACACAAGTTGAAACAACTGACATCTCCTTGGTCTCTTTCAACTTTAATACCTTTTTTATTCAAACTCTTTGGACTGAGATTTTGTTGATGTATTTGTAACTTTGGAATGTATTCATCTGTGTATCTTATGTATTGTAACCCGATGTTTATTTAGGGATGTATCTATAATGTAATTGAGTCATGTTGTCATGCCCCGATGTTCCAATCGGGAGGATCAATAATGTAAACAAGTCATGTCAATTCATTGTGGGTAGCCCTCCGATTGTCTAAGGGTAAAAGTCCCCGCAGTTCCGGGGCACTAGGGTTATTAGACTCTCCTAGTAGGGTTTTAGTCATGTCGAGATTAGTATAAATAGAGAGTTGGACTCTCTATTTAACACACAACTCATGCACACTCAAGTGTAGTGCATAGTTGAGGAAGGAGAAGACTCTAGGGCTAGACAAGAAGAAGGTTACTACTGTCGGGAGATCACTTACTGTTTTGGGCTTTTACTGTTTTGGTGTTGATTCTATCTCTGAGGAAGTTGTGGGGTTTTCTCCATTTATGGTTTCCCCAAGGAAAAACACTGTGTTCATTGTCTCTTGTGTTTGATTACTATACTTGTTATTCTCTCAGTTAAAGATCCTAAATAATGCTAGCTTAATGTTGAAAAACTAACATGGTATCAAAGCTAACCTGAGAAGAAGACACTATGTAGCTACGGGAACTAGGGATTCCTAGTTTGTGGATATTCCTCCACATATTTTCAACAAAATTAAGGTGGAATAAATATCCTCCTTAGGGAGCATATTTCTGTCGAAGCATAATCCAATTCTGAGGTTTTTCAGTTTTGGACCCGACACTACTGCCGAAAATTAGAGATTTTCATAGAAGAGGAATTTTTCAGTGAGCCCAGGCCTGGATTGATCACCTCCCCAAAATTGAAGTTAGGAATAGATTTCAAAGCATTTGGGTGGACAGATCTCCAGAAAAGAAAAACCCTAATTTACTCCTGATCCAGTACTCCACGATTTCAGCTTCAAATCCAAATTTGACATCTTGACCTGGTAAGATCTAAATCTCTTGTATTTCCAATTGAGGTTTTCAGTTTAAGATGTCTCATCATAAAAAGCTTGATGAAAATATTGAGGGAGCTGATAAATTCCGAGCCTGTAAGTATAGGATCTCCCTGGTCCTGGAAGAAAATGAGTTGGACTCCTACATCCATGAGCAGGTTCCAGTTCCAAAGGGAGATAAGGAAAAGGCCTTAAACAAGAAGAAGATGGTTATGGAAAAGAGGATCATTGTTGATTCTATCAAGGATCACCTTATCCCATAGGTGTCCTCTCTCAAGACACCTAAAACTATGTTTGATTCCCTAACCAAATTGTTTGAAGGGAAGAACATAAACCAAAAGATGACTCTGAGGAATCAACTAAAGAATGTGAAGATTCAAAATGCAGAGACCATCCAGTCTTACTTCACAAGGGTTTCTCAGATCAAGGAACATGTAGAAGTTGTAGATGAATAAGTGAAGAATGGAGATATTGTGATGACAACTCTGAATGGCCTTCCTAGGTCATGGGATTCATTCATCCAAGGAATCTGTGCTAGAAATAAGTTAGTCAAATTCAGAAGACTATGGGAAGAATGTTCTCAAGAAGAAGCACAGATAGCAGCTCGAGAAGAGAAGATGGGAAGTGAAGATCAAGCTCTCACAGTTCACTCCAAGAAAGGTAGAAGAAGAGCTCATCACCCCAAAGGTAAGAATCCTCATCATAGAGACAACAGTAGAAAGGACCTATCTAGATTAAGATGTTATACATGTGATGAAATAGGACACTTTGCAAAATACTATCCTAAGAACAAGGTTTACTCTCATAAGATGAAGGGGAACAAAAGAAGACATCATGCTCATGTTGCAAAGGATGATGAACCATCCAAGAAAAGAACTAGATATGAAAGTGAAGATTCTTCAAGCGAGGATGAATATGTTTTGATCTCAGCTCTCATAGGTAACATTACTCATGGAATTGATGATTGGCTTATAGACAGTGGGGCTTCCAATCATAAGACTGGATTCAAGGAATCCTTTGTGAGACTGTTAGAACATGAATCACCTCACAAGGTGAAGCTAGGAGATGACTACCAATATCCAATAAAAGGTAGTGGGGAATATTCCTATAAACTAGACTCTGGAAAGTCTCTAACAATGAAGGAAGTATTGTTTGTGCCAGGACTCAAGAAGAAACTCCTCTCCATATCTGCACTATATACAAAAGGAATGAGGGTCGCATTCATAGATGGTCAAGTAATCATATGGCCAAGAGGAAAGACTATCGATGATGTGGTGGTGATTGGACAACAAGAAGGAGGATTGTACAAATTAAAGGGCCATCAAAAACAAGAATTGGTCCATGACATAGTAGAGCTAAGTGAACTTTGGCATAGAAGGCTTGCACATGTGCATTACATAACACTGCCAATTGCAAGCAAAGTTGTTGATGGTCTTCCAGAATTCCAAGAAAAACATGATGGGGTCTACAAAGGATGTGCGAAAGGAAAGAATACAAAGAAGACATTTCCTAGGAGCGAAAGCAAAGCCAAAGGAATCCTAGAAATCATCCACTCTGATGTATGCAGTCCTATGTCATCAAACTCACTAATCGGGTATCCATATTATGTTTCTTTTATTGATGATTTTTCTAGGAAGACATGGGTTTACTTCATGAAGAACAAAGATGAAGTATTCAACAAATTCAAGGAATTCAAAGCCTTGATCGAGAACCACACTGAAAAGAATATCAAGACTTTTCAATTAGACAATGGTGGAGAATTCACTTCGAATGAATTCAAAGAGATATGTAAAGAATTAGGGATTGAGAGGGAGTTGTCCACTCCTTATAATCCACAATAGAATGGTATTACGAAACGAAAGAATAGAACTATCATGGAAGCAGAAAGGGATATGCTTCATGATCAAGATCTTCCAATGCTTCTTTGGGCTGAAGCTACCAGAACAATAGTGTATGTATAGAACCGTACTCCACATAGAGTACTGGAAAACAAGATTCCTGAAGAAGTCTTCTTCGGCAAGAAACCAGAAGTCAGCCATCTCAAAATATTTGGATGTCCTATGTACATACACATTCCAAAAGAGAAGACAGAAAAATTAGATCCTTCAGGAAAGAAGGGTATATTTGTGGGATACTCTGAAAGATCGAAGGTTTACATAATATATTTCCCAGGATAAAAGAAGATTAACATTAGCAAGGATGTGACATTTGATGAAGACACATCTTACAACAAATCCAAAAAGAGACCTGCTGAAGAACCTGAAGAAGCAGAAGCACCCAGAATTCATGATACAACCATGAATGAAGAAACTCAAGAAGAAGATTGAGATTTCGAAGAACCACAAAGACCTGTAGATCCACCTCTGGAGAAGAATCCTCATAAGAGGAAACCTGCTTGGGTACGAGAATGAAAAGAATGGAAGGATGCTATGATCGAAGAATATCAATCGATCATGAAGAATGATGTTTGGGATGTTGTTCCAAGACCAGAAGGGAAGTCAATTGTAACTTCCAAATGGATCTACAAGATCAAACATGCTGCAGACGATAGCATTGAAAAATATAAGGAAAGATTGTGGCTCAGGGTTTCTCTCAGAAGGAAGGAATAGATTATGAAGAAACCTTTGCTCCTGTAGCCGGATACACTTCCATCAGATCGGTACTTGCTCTGGTTGCAATGATGAAATGGAAAATACACCAGATGGATGTCAAGACTGCTTTCTTGAATGGTGTAGTGGAAGAGGAAGTTTATGTAAAGTATCCACTCAGTTTTGAGACTCATGACAGGGAATCTCATGTGTGTAGATTGAAGAAAGCCTTGTACAATTTGAAACAAGCACCCAAGACCTGGTACGGTAGAATTGACAGCTTTCTATCCAGTTTGGGCTTTACCAAGAGTAAAGCAGATTCCAACCTTTACTACAAGGTTGAAGATGGCAACCCAGTGATGTTTCTATTATATGTAGATGATCTATTTGTGACATGTATGGATGGGTTGATTGTTGATATGAAGAGAAATCTTGCTGCTGAGTTCAAAATCAAGGACTTAGGGATGATGCATTACTTTCTAGGTATGGAGGTGTGGCAGAGTACAGATGGAATCTTCCTTGGACAAGGGAAGTATGCAGTAGAGATCCTGAAGAGGTTTGGGATGATGGACTACAAGGCTATGGCCACACCTATGGCATCGAACCTGAATCTGTTGAACGATGCTTCATCAGAGTCGATTTATGCTACGATGTATCGTCAGATGATTAGGTCCTTGATATACCTGATGAACATGAGACAAGACATTTGCTTTGCTATGAACACCTTGAGCCAGTTCCTGACAGATCCGAGACATGTTCACTTTATTGCTGCAAAGCATATTCTGAGGTACCTGAAGGGTACAGTTGATTATGGGCTCAAGTACGATGCGAATCAAAAGATTAACCTGGAGATTTATGTTGATTCATATTGGACAGGTAGTGCCATCGATAGGAATATCACTTCAGGGTGTTGTTTCAGTATGGGATCAGGTGTGATATCTTGGTTTAGTAGGAAGAAATCATGTGTGGCACTGAGTATAGCTGAAGAAGAGTATGTCGCAACTTGTTCAGCTAGTTGTGAGGCAGTATGGCTGAGGAAGCTATCGTCTAATTTATTTGATCTCCAATTGGATGCTACTTGTATACATTGTGACAACCAGAGTTGCATGAAGTTGTCAAAGATCCAGTGTTCCATGACAAGTCGAAGCATATTGAGATCAAGTACCACTATATCAGGGATATGGTGCAGAGGGGAGCAGTGAAGCTCTAGTATGTTGCAACGAAGGAACAGATAGCTGATGTATTGATGAAGCCAATGGCTAGGTTGAAGTTCGAGTACTTCAGGGATAAGCTTATTGTTCTCCAGATCGAGGTTTCCTCCAAGGGAAAATGATGAGACCCATAGCCATTCTGACATGGTGAGAGGATTGGTTCCTTCCATGGTCAGATGTAAGACCCGAGCCATTATGTCATGGTGAGAGGATTGGTTCCTTCCATGTCAGATATGAGTGCTGGCCATTCTATCGAGCAAGACAGATGTAAGGGAAACTACCATTCTAGGAATAGAGGTACCTGGTCAGTTACCAGAAAAAATCAGTCTAGGACTGAGAATCCCTTTAGATGTGATAGAGGGATGTGTTCCCACTTGATCAGATGTAAGGGATGAAACATTATGTCATGGCTAAAGGATTAGGTTCCTTCCATGTCAGATGTGAGTGTTGGCCATTCCGACGAGCAGGTCAGATGTAAGGGAAACTGCCATTCTCTATGAGAATGGAGGCACCTAGTCAGTTACCAGGTAGCTTAGTCGATGACTGGGGGCCATTCTAATGTGACTGTAGGATTGGTTCCAACAAGATTAGATATGAGTGCAAGCCCTTCCATCATTGTGTGCAGGATGTGTTCCATCCTGGATGGATGTAAGTGCAGAGCCCTTTCATCATTGTGGTAGGATGTGGTTCCATCCTGGATGAATGTAAGTGTAGAGCTCTTCCATCATTGTGTGCAGGATGTGTTCTAGCCTGGATGGAAGTGTGGAAATATTCCATTACTGTGTGCAGGATGTGTTCCATCCTGGATGGATATGAGTGTTGTGCCTTGTTTACGAGTAGGTCAGATATAAGTGTTCAAGAATACCTACATGGAGGCTAGGCCTACAACCAACATGAAAAAGGGTTGGCTCTGTAGAACTTCCTATGACGAGAAGAATCATGAGATATCACCAGTGATGATCCAAATCAAGTGATAATCCATATCCAGTGATGATGATCCAGATCCAGTGATTATGTCTAGTGATGATCCAGATCCAGTGATGATGTCCAGTGATGATCCAGATCCAGTGATAATGTCTAGTGATGATCCAGATCTAAAGATGAAGATGACTTAAAGACGAAGATGACTTGAAGACTAAGAATACTTGAAGATGCAGATGACGAGATGATCCAGTTGATACAAAGAAGAAGATCAGTGCTAAAAATTGTGTCGAAAGAATACCTTCCTAGTTAAGAGGGAGTGCTGATGTATTTGTAACTTCGGAATGTATTCATCTATGTATCTTGTGTATTCAAAACCCGATGTTTATTCCGGGATGTATCTATAATGTAATTGATTCATGTTGTCATGCCCCGATATTTCGATCGGGAGGATCAATAATGTAAGCAAGTCATGTCAAGTCATTGTGGGTAACCCTCTGATTGTCTAAGGGTTAAAGTCCCTGTAGTTCCGGGGCACTAGGTTTAGTAGACTCTCCTAGTAGAGGTGGGCCCTGGTATGGTTTTAGTCATGTCGGGATTAGTATAAATAGAGAGATGGACTCTCTATTTAACACACAACTCATACACAGACAAGTGTAGTGCATAGTTGAGGAAGGAGAAGACACTGGGGCTAGACAAGAAGAAGGTTACTTCTGTCAGGAGATCACTTATTGTTTTGGGATTTTACTGTTTTGGTGCTGATTCTATCTCTGAGGAAGTTGCGGGGTTTTCTCCATTTATGGTTTCCCCGTGGAAAAACACTGTGTTCATTGTCTTGTGTTTTTTATTACTGTACTTGTTATTCTCTCAGTTAAAGATCCTAAGTAATGCTAGCTTAATGTTAAAAAACTAACATATTTGATAGGTTCAATGAGGGGTACTTGCACTTTTTCCTTATAGATTTCAATAGCCAAATCAATATTGAGAACATCACTAATCAATATACCTTGGGCTTGCTTGACATGTTATTTTGGTTGTTGATTTGTTGATGCCTACAAACATAAGTCTTCAATGAATAATTGGTCCAAACTCAAGATGGAAGAGCAATCCACATGTGTGATTTCATGCCAAAAATAGACTCAAGGCTAGCACGCATCATTAGTAACCTCCATGATTTGGTCTCCAAGGTTTAACCACTTCTAAATAAGAATGAAAATGGCTAAGAACAAGGAGGAAGTGGTTAAGACATTAATTGATAGCCACCAATCCACACAAGCTCCATATTGTGCAACATCAAGAGGTTTTAGGACAATTAATTTGTTTAAAAGGGTCATTTATGTATGACACCTACTTACTCATAAATACATTACTAGTGTCCTTCCTTATACTATGAATTCTTTGGCCCTATATTTTAACAGTGAACCTACATTTTCTTCAACCATGACCATTACTAGGATTAGGTTGATGCCACACAAGATTAAACCTAGGGCCTTCTCAATGCGGGACACTCTCTAGAAGGAAGTATCTAATATAAACTATGAGTTGACACTTACATTATTGATACAAATAATTAATAGGCTAGCTCCTCCCTAGATACTTGTCATAGAAAAACAATTTTAGATGATATGTTTATTTCTTTATTCTCCTTCACATTATAAGTTTCTTCTTAACATAACCTAATGTCTATGTTTTTGTGTTTTTTAACCTTGTGCTTGTCTAATTATTTTTCATTTTATCTCGTTTTAAAATTTTGTAAGAATTAATTTTAAAATATATAAATCTCATAGCATTATATTTATGTTAAATTATCTTTTCATACTAAAAAATATAAAATTTTTAAAAAAAATATAAATTCATTGAAATAGTTAACTACTATTTTATATTTATATTTGAATATTTAAATAAAATTTATATTTATATTTAATAATTATACTTTCTAATTAATATAATTGTATATTACTTTCTTATAATTCTTTTAATATTTTATATTTCTTATCTTAATAAAAAAACGAAAATCCTAAATCAATCACTCTTAGAACTTGCATTTATCTCAAAATTTAAAATGTATATCCCATCAATTTTTCCCCAAATTTTCTCACCTATACCGAGGAAAAAGAGGATCACTCCTATACCCAAAAATATCAGGATGAATATGAAACCAAGATCCATGGCAAAGAGGAATTATTTTTCTTCCTTCTTTGTACCAACCCACTAGTTAGGGTTTTGATCCATTGTGCTATTGTTCTTTATGATAGGAATCACCAATCTATAGCAGGTGAAGGTGTCAAAGTTTTCTTCATTAATTTCAAAAGAAGTCGCAACCTTCTGCTGCAGATCACCATCATTAGACAGGTATTTTCCCTTGAAAACCTAAAATTTCTATGATTCCATTATTTCATGTGGAAAGAGATGTATTATTACTATCAATCCAAGGATCCTGATTACAGGTTACAGGTTTTCAAGGGTTACTGTTTGATTTTTGATTTAGAAAACTAAACCTGTCAAGGATTTTTTTATAAGAGAACTCCGTGATATTGGTTCGAGAGATTGTTCCAGGTATTATCCTTTAATGTATCTATGCAAGATCATCCATATAATAAAATCCCGGATTTCTTTGAAGGAAAATTTCAATTTGTGTAATCTAGGCTTTCTTTGTCCCTGTTTGAGCAAAAAAAAATATTTCTCCGTTAAAAAAAACATTTCTCCCTTACTAATGCATATTTCCAGAACTGAGTAATAATAAATATGTTTCTAAACCTTTACTATTCCAAACAATCCTAGGCCTGGCATTGCATTGGATGGGCACCAAGCATGGGAATGTATGTTTGTTGGACTCCACTATGTTGATTTCGGTGCTTAGTTTTAGGTCTACGCTTTCGTGATGGTTTCTTATCAAAGGGTGTTGCTAATCAATGTGATGGGTCCTGAAATGTGTTCGTTGGGGTTGTTGTTTTTCCTATACTATGTTACTTTATATCCAGTGCAGGATATAAAGTGCCCTAGAAACCTGGTCTGTTTGTGGCATAGAGACTATGCATTCGACCAATACAATGCAATCAGAATCTAGCACCAATGACCCTAACTTCACACAGAGAGTGCAATTCAAGGGAAGAGAAGTTCAAATTTTAACTATACTATGAACAGAGTCTTTTCATCTTTTTCCGTACTAGTATAAATCCATGCTAAATTAATATTTCTTCTCCAAAGGATTTCTTTCTTCTAGTAAACATGCTCAAAGTTTTTAACTTCAAATGATTTTGCAGATTATTTTATGGCTAGGTTGCACTAATACTTATACAGAAATTGTTGAGGACACCAGCAAAGGGGGATGAATAAAACAAATATTCATAAAAGCCAGATAGGATATGGCAGGAAATGGAAAATTCTATATATAGACACACAAAAAACACAAGTGACAAGACATTAAAAATCAAAATTACCAGGCACTACTCATCATTAATCAGTTATTTTTTGAATAAATATTTTTTTACTATAATTACATGGATGCCTTCTATTAAATATATTTTGGGCTTTTTAAAAAATGTCATTTTTTCGAGACAAAATGTGAGCCTTTTAGCTAGAACCATTTCATAAACCCTCAAACATAGATGAAATATGCTTGAAATGGCCCTGCACACATGAAATGACATTTTCTGAATCTGATACCACCCTAAAACGTTACAGGGTCATATCCTCCATATACCCCCTCCATTTCAGTATCCAAAATGTCGAACAACATTTCAGGCACCACTGCTAGACGTTTCCATTAGCTTACTTTTATGGCAAGCATATGTTGGAGTATTAACACTCCAATAATATATAGGTTAATACTAATGTGGTCACTTTATATGATAGTTGCATGTGACTAATGAAACATTTAGTTGATAAGGTTAGGGATTAGATGGTTAACAATCAAACCACCATAACCAATTGGGGATGCTATAAATAGTAATCAAACGTGATCTAAAAGTGTGTTCTTGGATGAAACATTAATAATAAAATCTCTTTATTCTTTCCAAACCACTATCAAGCATCTGAACCCTAAGTTTCAAGTGGTATGACAGTGACATTGGTCCTGGAAACTATGATTGCGTGAAGATTTATAATAAAAATTATCTGAAAGTGTGTTCTTGGTTGCTACATTAATAATAAAAATTTATTTATGTGTTTTATTCAACCTCCCTTCCTTTACCCTAGTCATCCCTAGGGTTCGATCCTTGATTGACTTTTTGGTCCTCTTTCTGGTCTGACAACTTAATATTGATTATTGGTGGGAATGTTGTTGATGTCCCTACCTGTTGTGGGAGAGACTTGAGTTTCCCCATCCTCCATATTCTCATTCTCCCCTTCAGAGATTCCTCCTTTCTCAGGTTGTGTTCCTTGCCTAGTTTCTTGTTTCTTCCTCCTTTGTTTCTACCATTGATTATTTGTTTCTCCCTCCTAGGTGTCCACAGGCACTTTAGGGAAATTTTGTGAAGTGCCCATACTCGTGTAATATATCTTACATTTAAAGTGGAGTTGTTCATAATCTACCAACTGTCAAGGTTTAGCTTTATGTCCTTCGGAAGTCCTTTCTCAAGATCTACTTTCACACATATTCAAGTGCATGCCTAAATGCCATCCTTTGGCTCAGATTTATCTATATATTTTCCCAAAGCATTTCCTATAGCTCTAAGAGTCTCATCATTCCAGCAATGAAGGGGGAGAAAGGGGAGACAAACCCATACTAGAAAAACATAAGGAATATCATTTTTCAGGGTTGAAGTCAAGGGTCCAAAGGTTTAAATACATCCCTTGGGCGCCCATAAATTAAGACCACTTCTAAAGATCAAATATTTGTCTTCCTTTTCCTCAAACAAGAATGCAAAGAAACCCCTTCCGCAGAATGAGTGCAAGATTCTCCCTCTAAAGAGGGGTTTCCAGTTTTCCTCCACCCATATTTCCATCTTTAGGGGAAGACTAGATCGTAGTGAATTGATTGATAAGCCCATTTTCTACCAGTCAAAGAGCCAAGGAACGAGAAACCGCTTGCACCTAGATAACTGGAATCTCCTCCAAATTTTCATGAAATGAAAAGAACTTGTTTTTTTACCTCACACAGAGAGCTCAATTCAAGGGAAGAGAAGTTCAACTTTTAAATTATACTATGAACATAGTATTTTCATCTTTTTCCATACTAGTATAAATCCATGCTAAATTAATATTTCTTCTACATATAGAACTTGTTTTTTAGATGCAGAAATCGATTTAGGTTTGTTTTTTTTAAATAAGAAATTTTGGATATTTTGGATTTTGTTTTATAAGATATATTGGATATGCAATTTCATTAATTTAAAATTGCGATTCATTAAACCATTTGCTTGAAAAATGGAAAAAAAAATACAAATTGCTGAAAAAAGAAAAACAAGTACAAGTACCATTAGAAATCCCCTAAATTTAATAATCCATCTTATCTAAGGGAAAGAGAATGAGCCATTGATAACATCATCATCAATATTAAATAAAATTAAAACAAATCTATTTTATAAATAGTATATTGGTGGCGGTGTGTGCATGATTGGAAAATCCATAAACAACTCTTAACAACTACTTTAGGGCATTTCATTGATGTTTCAGTAGGAATTCATGGGGACTCCATACTTTGTTTTTTCCATTACTGTATTTATTTTTTGCATGTGCGCTGGAGTTTCAAGCCTCACAAACCCAAACGATGGTTAGCTCACCACCCCATTCAAATTAGCCATCCATGCAGTCTCTCATATATTCAATTTTCATTATTTCCATCATCTGACACAATTGAAAACATTCTGTAACATTACACAACTTGAATAGAGCTCCATATTGTCTTCTATTTGTTGAAGTTTTCTCTTGCAACTTCCATTCTCAATGCACTCAAATCAAATTGGGGAAACACTGTGCCACAAACTTGGAGTGACTCTGATCCCTGCATTTCTCAATGGGTTGGGCTCAACTACACAAAGTCCAGCCAAATTAATTCATTGTAAGCATCCCTTTTCAATATTATATGATTGTTATTATGTGATAACTCTAAATTCAATCTATTTTTTTCAATTTCACATTAATCATCTTGTATTTGTTAGAATTTCTAGCAATAACATAGTTTGTATGTTTCCCAGCCCCTTTGTCTACCTATCTCTCTTTATGATCACACCGAGCTATATGAGTCTTTACCTACCTATAAAATCTTGAGTGGTGAAGCCTCCTTACCAACAGCATAAGTTGGTACAGTAGAGCACGCAGCAAAACAAAATGCATCTACATTTAGTGATCGAACTTAATATTATTCTATTAGTGATGGAGATGAAGAGTCAGGTGTTTCGGATCAATTCTAAGCCCTATTTTAATACAGATCGAGAACCAACCTTTGATGTTTGTGAACGTGATCTAGTTCCTTCTGATGATCGTGATAAAAGTGCAGAGTCTGATTAATCTACAAGATCCACTAGAACTTCTGCTTCTAGGACATCTGTATCTGCTACCTTAGGTGCCTTGGACTGCCAAATACCTTAAAAAACATAAAAATAATTGATGTGGACTTCAATACTCATTCTGTCTGTGCATGTCTACAACTTCCCATATAGGTTGAATGTCCATCAGTCCCGTGGGTACCATGTTAAATGCCAAAAATCTCTCCTTTATTTATACCATATCCACATTAGTTGGTCTTGGACTGGATTTATTCTATTAAGCATTTGTCTTAGAATTAATAATCCTGCCGCTTATGTCTCAAAATTTATAATTCACTACAGGACACTATTAGACATGGGGCTTCAGGGAAATCTCCCATCCAATATTGGTCACCTTACTAAACTTCAAACACTGTAAGTCACTTATTGAGCAAACATATATTGTTTTTATTATTTTATTAAATCAGGTTGGTTCTTATCTAAAAGAAATTTTGTTTCAAGAAGAAGACAAGGAATTTATATTTTAATTTTTTCAGAAATGAACCTATTGTATTTTATTCTAGGCTATATTAAATAAAAAAAATAGGTCTTGATATTTTGGAATCCGTATTGTTTCTTCCCAATAGACCATTAGCTATCTCTCAAACCCACTAATGGGTGCACACAATTTTCTAGGATTGTGTTTTAGGTATGGTCTCTCTTTTCCTTAGCCTCCTATTTATCTTGCTTAGTAGCATTGATAGTAGCATTGATTGTTAGCATTGATTTGAAAATGGATCCTTTTTAATAATGTTTTTAGTTATATAGGCTAAATGCTTACAGTAGAAACTGTAGCTATTAAAAAGGTTTTGCGAGATGAAAAAAAAGGTTGTAACATATAAGTGGAGCAGAGGCATACTACCACTTTTCTCTCATTTTCTATTTACAAATATTTTATTTTATTTTATTGTAAACCTTGTAAGGCTGGTTGCTAGCTTGTTCATTCGTTAGATTAACAGAGAAAGCACGTAAGCCATTACGAAAATAAAAAGGATAATGATTACTTCAAAGACAAATGAGAATTCCAAAACAAGTAAATAGAACATTATGACATGATGTAAACTTGTTGGTTACAGTCTTTTCATCTTTTCCATACCAATAAATCCATGCTAAATTAAGATTTTTTTTCTGCATATAAAACTTGTTTTTTTATAATTCTAAATCAAAATTATTAGAAAAACATAGATTTTTTTATTAATTTATTAAATTTGTTGGTTTTTACTTAAAAGAAACTTTCTTTCAAGAAAAAGACAGGAAATTTTTATTTTTATTTTTTCCGAACTTGATTGAAATTTTGTTTCAAGAAAAAGACAAGGGATTACATTTTTTTTCAGCTTTTCCATACCAGTATAAATCCATGCTAAATTAAAATTTCTTCTGCATATAGAACTTGTTTTTTATAGTTCCAAATCAAAATGATTTGAGCAAACATATATTGTTTTTATTATTTTATTAAATGTGTTGCTTCTTACATGAACAAAATTTTCTTGACCAAGAATTTATATTTTAATTTTTTTAGAACCTAATTCAATTTTTTTTTCAAGAAAATGTTGGTTCTTACCTAAAAGAAATTTTCTTGACCAAGAATTTATATTTTAATTTTTTGAGAACCTAATTCAAATTTTGTTTCAAGAAAAAGATAAGGGATTTCTATTTTAATTTTTTTAAGGATAATAATAAATGAGAGTTAAAAGCTTAAAATATAATTGATGGTATTTGGGTCTCCTTTATTTATATATGTATTTTTATAAGTGAAAAAGACTGAACATAACTAAGTTATGATGGGGATGCTAGGGCTAACAATAATCGTTCATTATTTTCAAGTAGAAAGGCAAAACCACCCTTCATGTGCATTTTGGTCATGTAATTATGTGTGAAGATAAAAGGTAAAAAGAAATTTAATGGAATTGTGACATCTATCAAAACTTGTGCCCCTTGAGCTACAATATGTGATTAGAAGGGGTAACATACAAATTGTGTCTAGTATATTGTAACATACAGATAGTGTGTTAGTTAGCTTGTTCGTATCGATTTTCATATTGGTGAGAAAAGACAGCCTCATCATATACTCTATGGCCCCATAAATATTCTTATATCCAATGTTGTTGGGGATTATGAAGATCTCTCGGTGCAAGCACTACAAACCTTGGGAAGTGAATAAACATTATGAATTGGCATCACAATATATCCTAACCCTTTTTCCTTGTGGATACTCATTAGCTTGATGGAAGAAGGAACTTTGCTCATCCCATGGTAGATAGGATCCATGTGAAACACCAACCATTGGGTTTATCATCCTCTTTTGATTCTCCTTATTTCTCCACTTATACCTGGCTCTAAGATGATCATGCTTATCTACTATATCCTTGGAATCCACACTAATATCATTGTTGTTGATAGGTCTCATATAGTTGTGACCAACAAAATGAGAGATGTGAAACTAGGCACTGAAAAGGATGCAACACATCGCGCTAATGATGAAGCCAAACATGGCGTTTATATGGTAGAAAAATAAGACGCTACTTTGGATGCAATACATGGCGCTACATAGGAAGAAAAATATGGTGCAACAAGAGAGGAAATATTTGGTGTCATTTGGTAGAAAAACAAGATGCAAAAAAGGAAGCAAAAATTGGTGAAAATTTGGAAGCGAAAGTTGGAACATATTTGGAAATAAAACGTGGTGCAAAATGGGATGCTAAAGTGGTAGCAAAAATGGATGCAATATTGGATGCTAATTTGGATGCTAACATGGTGCTATTGAGGAAGAAAATATGGCGTTAACGAGGATGTCATTTTAGAAGAAAAAGTAGACACTCACTAGGAAGCAAAACGTGACGTTATTTAGGAAGCAAACCTCGATGTTGTTTAGGAATCAAAGTTGGACGCTATTCTGGAAGCAAAAAAATAAACGTTATTTTGGACGTCGTAAAGGATGCTATCTAGGAAGCAAAAAAAGAAATTTTTTGAGATGCTTTAAGTTTTGTCCATGATGCATCCCATTTAGTGTCTAGTTTGACCACTCAATGTAAAAAACATTACACTAAAAAGGGATGCTAAATGGGACATTAATTCTAGGATTTCTTGTAGTGTTGCAGTCTGACAACTATTGTTTCCTGTTACCCAGCAGCGAGGTACTACAGTCTTAGATGGTGGGCCTCATGCACTCCAATGCATAGAACATCAATGGCCTAGAATTCTGATGGAGGGATTCCAATCCTACAATCCTACCTAGTGATAGTAGTATGGACTTGAGGCCAAGGTTTTGGATCGATTTCATTGGGATCTGACTCCCAAACTTTTCGTTGTTTGGGAGGTAGCAAAATGCAATGTACTCCTCAATTGTGAGGCCACCTCCAACCCCACAAGATCGTAGATTTACTACCTCCCCTCTACGGGATAGTCCATTAATAAAGTAGATATCCTCAACCTCAAGGCTGAGATGCATCACATCGATCTAGAACATTTCCATATATGGATCTCAATAGTCCACTAGCATTTGTAGTAGTCTTGGCTTGGCTCTTAAGCTACCAAGATGCAAGAATTTATATAAACCGCATGCCCTCAAAGCTTGTTGGGCCATTAGATCACCTTGCAAATCCCTTTCCACATCTTCATGCTCGTGTTCATGCCATTCTAGAACCATCCTACACAAAAATTTGAGAGTTTCATGAAAATTCACCTTAAAAATTTGTAAATGTGGCCTTATATGCAACTACTCATCAAACAACTACGTATATATGCAAAAATCAAAGGATTTTCTACGTATATCGAGCCCTATATGCGAAAATTGAGTGATTTTCCATGTGGGCCGAAAACGCCAATTTTGGGGTGTCCCAAAAATAAAACTCAACCATTGAAAATTAAAATAAAAACATTAAAATGAAAGAGGATGGAATGAAGAATTACCTGATCTAGACGGTTCTTGATTTCATGGATCGTAGCTCCCAGAATCAGCGTTTCAATTGTCTGGGTCAAAAGCACTATGTTGGGTGAAAATTCCAAATGGTATGGTAAAAATGAGTTTTTTACTATTGTGTAGATTTTGTTTGAAATTGTTACCCACCTCTCTAAAGTTTGGGCCCTTATTGAATATTTTTGGACATTTTGGCCTAATGTTGTGGTGTAGGGACTTGATTTGAGCGTACTTCAACCGAGACTTTGAACCATTCGTATCTAGTACATCTATAATTTCAAACTAGAATATAGGTTAGGACTCCATATCTGCTTGCATTATGCATTGCCTTATGACCATTTCACCTTGACTCTAGGCGTGAACCCACTTTGTAGTGTCACAGAACCCTCATGATGCTATTAGAAGTGGCATTATGTAAGTGGTAGAGATTTCCTATACATGGGTGCCCTAGTTAGATCTCGTTTTGCAGTTTGGTACCCATGTTGATATTTCTCCTTTAGGTTTGGGAGTCCCTTATAGTCCTACCATGTCCTTGAGCAAGAGCTTTATACTCCTCTTGAACTTTATGCTGGACATATCCCATAGGGTCTCCCTTGTATATCAAGTTGTAATTGCACTCCATGCATTTTTATTTCCTTATTGAGATTTATGTCAGTTCTGTGCTTCAAATTTATAAACCATGTAGCCCAAGGTTGTCTCAATCCTAACGAAGAAAATTGTTTTACATATCCTTTGTCGCTTGATCATCCCTCACTAGGAGGAGACCTTCCCACGAGTGTCCTTATCCTGCACATGATTCCTTGCATTGAGCATAGGTATGTTCCACTGCTTGGAACTATTTTTCTTGCCTGCAAAAATCTATTCCTCCTAGTTGTATACTATAAGCACCTTTATTCTTTTTCAATATTTTCAAATATGAAAAATTCCAAAAAAATTCAAAAAACATAAAAATCTGGACGGGAAATGATATTATATTTACTAGTTGTCGAGTCATGTCTCCTTCAAACAGAGCACTGTATATCACATCAATTGTTTGGGTTGTTAGTTTGACTTTAGGATTTGTACTCGTTACTCTGACTTTCCTCCCCCGACTAGTTATGCTTCCAGTCCCTATGGAGCCTCTGTTGATTCCTCTTGTGTCGTAGAAATGTCCCATTTTGCATGTTGATTCTATGATTCCTATATTTATTCACCATTTTCCATATTCTCTTGTTCGAAGGTAATTTATCCTGAGTCGGCCATTCCTCAGTTATCTTGGCTTTTCATGTCGGCCATTACCAATATAGTTACAGGTTTGTGTGCATCTTGTTTGTTTTATTTCTTCCACATTATCCAGCATTGCTAAGTACCTCATGTTGGTTGATGGGGGATGCCCTAATGCCCTCCTTCTAGCAGATTCCATTCCATCGACTTTAGATCATTTATTCTGGAATAGGATTCTAGAGTCTATTTGAGTGCCTTGAGACTTATAGTCATCAATGGTAGTTTCTCTCACCATCGGTAGTTTTGGGAATACATCAATGTCCCCATGATTAATAGACTCTTTCAAGTGTTCAACCTCAACACATATATTCACACTTGTTAGATTGCACTTTATACCTTGATTCCCATTATCATTATCGGTGGTATATCTTGCATTTGTTAATGATATACATCAATGACCAGTAATCAGATGATGTACTATCATGTTTGACCTCAACACATTTATTCACATGATGAGACATGTGCTCGTAGAGGTTTTCGTAGAATACCTCTAAGATTGGTGGAATTCCACATATGCTACCTCCTTGATCATGCCAATATTCATGAGATGTCAGCTCTCATGACCATATTCCAGTATATTACTACATATCTTCATCCACTATGGAGATCTTGTTCATTGTATATTGTACGCGGTGATTACCACACATGACATTTGTATATCATGCCTATTCATGACCATTGTACTCTTATGTATCCGGGACTTTTGTATCTATATTTGCAGTTATATGCAGAGATTTATCATTGTATTGTATTGATGAGTTGATGGTTCTTCAACCTGGGTCTTCATTACTCCACTTCTGGGATGGATATAATGTATTTCTTCCATCATGTTACCCCTATGACCTCACACATTAGAGGGCATCTGTTATAGATAATTTTACCACATTTGGTAGATCACATCTTTATGGCCTCCCATGTCCCTCTACAGACTCCTTAGACCCCCTTTTCTCAAATTATACTTTGATATCCCAATAAAGTCCCCAAAAAACACATGTTTATGTGTATATGTGACTTTTAAAGCAATATCCGCGTGTACACA